>DWJQ01000755.1:0-12844 GCA_018248915.1 Hesperia meskei straton
ATTAAAAATATGTTCTTACGAACCAAGAGGGCCTACGTTTTAAGTTAATGTCGTGTTGGTATACCCACCCTGTATATGATTCACACAGTATGTGGAACCATTTGTTTTCACATCAACAATATTCGAAAGTGTTCTGATTCCGCATGTAAAGCGGAAAGTCACGAGCCCTTCTCGTATTGTCATTTGACGAGGATATTTTTAATATTCCATATGGAATAAGGTTCAAAGTCCTTACAGAAACTTTGAGCTTTAGAGAACATTCAGATTGAAATCTGTCACGTTTTTGAAGGAGTGTTCACACGTAGACGTCACGCGTTCTAGTGTCAACTTTCTCTAGCGTGGGTTTGCTAGGATTTTGGCTTCAATGTTGTCGTAGGTTATCGATGATGACTTTTATGTTTTTATGTAATCTGTGGAGATGGATGTGATACTGATACGAAAATCTTACAACACTTTTTTATCAGCGTCGTATACTTTTTCGTGCAATAGGTAGGTACCCTGTAACAGGCAACAGCATGACGCTTAATTATACAAAAATTTAAAACTATTTTCAATTCTATATGTACCTATAGGTAACCATCAAATATCATAATATTGAAAAAAATTTCAGCACTCCCTTTAAATATTTTTCGACTGTTCTAATTCGTTGTTTCCCAAAGCGAAGCGAGGACGAGTTCTAGTGGTTTAAACAAAAGTTAGTACTAATGGTTCTGTGCTAGGGTTCTCTAAAATTTATAATGAGCTAATCAAATCTGGATTTGTGAACCCCTATTGGTTTTTGAATAAAATCTTAGGGGTTCGCGACCAAATTTGTAATAAACATAAATTCGGCAGATCTACAAATTAGGTATATCTCCTATACCTACACATAGGCACATACATAGATCAGTTACTTGCAGCTTGGATAAAATCACCTACAGAGGCTTATGAGGCAATTTACTAAAATTCCCACATAGAAACATGACAAGACTAACTAATATTAAGATGTGTCGAAATTTTTATGTTGTTCAACTTCAACTTTATCTCTTGATAAGCCCATGAATGAAGTCAAACGAAACACTCGAGATAACAAAAGATCGTTTGATTATTCCGAGTTGAGATTGCGGAGATGTGGACGAGCTAACACTTCAACGTCGAGTATCATTAGACTTGCGTATGAAGCTATTTTCAAACCAATACAAATGTTATTCCCTGATGTTATGGGCTATAATAACGCGTTTCAGATGTGGATGTGTGCAGCTGCGCAGGTGTAGAAATGACGTCCAATAGTTTGTAATAATTTAGATGACGTGATATCTTTATCATCTAGTGCTTAATGGCTGGTTGTAAAGAACTAAGGAATCTTATAAAGGGAACTAAATTAAATAATAGGTCTTTACTAATGCTTCTTCTACCAAGGCCACTCATCATAGAGATTGGTGGAAGCGATGGCGTAGATTGACATTCGAAAAATGTTTGTAAAAACCAAGTTCGAAATAAATCATTTCATTTTCATTTATATGAAATTGCCGTTCTGTAGTACTGGCCATTTCAAATAAAAAAAATTTTTTGGTTGATAATTCTAATTTCAAATTAATTTTATTTTTAAAACATGGAATTCTCTTTTCTAAAATCGTATTGTCTATGGTTTATTAGGGCGGTTTTGTAAAGAAAGAAAGAAAGATCGGGGTAGTGTAAAATATGATTACAAATACTTAGTATCACACTCATATCTCCGCTCTGATTACACAAAACAATATTTTTTTAATTAGCAAAGCAAGGGTTCTTAGGTTCTTACGAATGCCTTTAGGCCACTTACTGTTATTACGATCTAGCCTTAGGTTTATATAACAAAGCATAAATATTTAAATAAATCAAAAAATATAATACATATCAAGTTTTTTAAACACCTCTTTAAGTCTTTAAACGTTTGTTTAGCGTGCCTTACGCCATCGCCAGCGACTTTCGAAATAAAGCCATGAAGCTGATTAAGCTTATGGCTGGAACATTGCAATTTAACATTTGCGTATTGTGAGCGAATGTTTTAAATACGGTACAGTAACAACTAACGTGGGAATATTATTCCAATGATAAACCAAATTGTCTACATCAACGCCTCTATTAAATTTTATTCTTATTGCGACTAGCCCACACGATAGGTTGGTTGCAGTTATTTTAAGGTAAATTAGAATTAGTATGAAATTTTAAGTTTATAGGTACAATGAAGACGTGTATGATGCTACGGTAAATTCTGGGTTCAATTCCCGTGGAGGTGGAACTTGAAGTTTTTTCATTTCTCTCCTCAATTTCTACCTTCATACATACAATAGACAATAGAAACATATTTATTTCTGAGTTATACAGAATAACAAAACATAATAATTTTAACATTACTCAACAATAAAACACGCGACTTTATTTATATCAGTACAGTATTACTAAAATTACTACTGTAATGTTTACTGTGTTGTATTTGCATTTATAGTTCCAGAAAATGAAACTCATTCAGCGTTTTGCCGTAGTATTTGCAACGTAGGCGTAGCTGATTTTCAGTGGACTCTTTTAGTAAGCGATTCACGAGCGGACGATTTTTACTAATAAAATTACAATTAGGTATATTAATTACAAGTGGAGCAACATGAGAACCAAAAGGTGCTTGACAATAAATAATTGATGAAGAGAAACATTTGTACAAATTACTATCTACGCGGAACTGGATGCGACTGTCATTTCCAGATGTCCTTGTCATTTATGTTGCCGTCTAGTGCCTAATATTGTAACAAAATAAATTAGCCTTTACCTGCATCGTATGCTTTCACACGTCGTTTAAACATTTTATACTTACAAATACCTAGGTACGTAAAGCCGTCGGTCCCGGTTGTTATCGATTGATAACAGTCGTTAAGCCATGTCGGAGGCCTTCGGGAGGCTTGAAAACTTTCGACACTGGGTTGGCCACTAACCCCTCCACCAATCCGCATTGGAGCAGCGTGGTGGAGTATGCTCTAGGCCTCCTCAGTAATGAGGAGAGACCCGTGCTCAGTAGTGGGCCATTAGTGGGTTGTAGCTTATGCTTACATTCTAGCACAAATCCCATCAATCATATAAAATATACCAAATTACTCACTCAAGCGGTGTTTGTGCTGTGCCTCCTTGCAGCAGTCGGGGTGGAGAACTAGTGCGAATTGGTGGAGGCTCTTGCGTTAATTTATACCCAAACTTTCTTACATACTAACAAAGACTTTTTCAAAATATTAGCTATACCATAGTACTCACTCAAGCGATGTTTGTTCTGCGCCTCCTTGCAGCAGTCGGGGTGCAGCAGATGGTACCAGCTGACGCCGTGCAGCGCGCTCCGCTCCCAGCCCAGGTGCCACTCGCTACTGGCCAGGGGAAAATACACTTTGTTATTGATTATGGAAAGTTCTATTTTATTAAATGTAATGGTGATACGTATAACATTTTTGAAGGACGTGTTGGTTGCAAATGACTGTATGAGGGATTAGATAATTACAACAACATATATAGTGCCAGCTCTAGTCTATAATTTGTGTAGAGCGAGTTTGTCTTTCAGCGCTCTTTAGTTTACACCTTGTTTGATTGATTTGAGGGTTGAGGATTAAGAATTGTTTCCTATGCAGCTGGAGCAACTGTTCCCTGGACCAGCGATGGCCATTTTTGTTGTCATTGAAGTAGGTATATGAGCGATGTTGACTATTATTATCACTAAGTAGCTTAGCTGCAAAAGCAACTCTACGGTGTAACAATATAATTTAAAAAAATCTCATTTCTTAATATGTATATCAACACGGTGTGAAAAGAGTACAGAATATACTTACGAATGGAGGATCAAATAACCTAGAGCCGATTCGAGTCCTTCATAATCTATTAAATCTACTATAGGGCCGCTATTAAAAAATAAAATCATAAAGAACGTTATTATTTCTGGGTTAAAATATTTCCGTACATTCACAAGTTCACAAAGAAGACGGAACTGAACCTATACACCAAGTGGAATGGATTCGACAAGGCCACAATGATTGATCGTTGAGATGACCCTACCAGATATTTGTTTGGTCAGTGTCGAGTTTACTTTAATTATATTTATCATTATTTTAAATCGACTATCTATTTGACGCGTACAAATGATTAAGATCGCGCACACTACATGCGGTTATAGCTATGATATTGTAAGCGACGAATGCGCGAGGTGTTATTGTGGTACAATCCTGTGTGTCAGTGTTTGTAAAGTAGACACTATGGTTTTGCAGGCGTTTTACTGTTCTATTTTATAAAAGTATCTGTCTGATTGTCTAAATGCGGATTGTCACAAAATGCAATTCGATTTTCATGTAATTTTAACTAAGATGTAGTCTAATTTGCAAAAATATGAAACTGCTAGTAAACGTGAACAAATTATAACCTGTTTGAAAAAAGAAACAATAATGATACTTGAGTATTTCGTGAAAAAAATAATTTTCAGTGAAAATTTTAAAACATATGAATAAAGGCATTGAATGATCATATTATCATCGGATGAATGAATTTAATTATAGCACATTGGTAATCCTTTCAACTAACATCAATCAATCATTACAGCATCCAAACATATTGCACTCGTATGTGAGCTGAAAACCCGTATCGCGAACTATTAGCATCGCTTCCAGTGTACTCTAATCCTTGCCAAGTGTTCTAATATCGATCGATAATAAAATTGTAGCATAATAAATAGATGTGATTGTAATTATTACTTTTGAAAAAGGTCAGAGTAAGTAATTAATAGCTTCGGACTTCAAACTCTGACAAGATAAGAATACCAATTAGATTTTGTAATTTATCCCATAATCTAGATAAAATTCGACCTTTAGATAAAAATTTGTTCGTTTGTTTCATCTGACAGAATATTTATCTTGCTCTACTTATTAGGTAAAAGTGGGTAATACATTCATTATATTTAGAAAGGTTTGTTCTTAATGTTCCGTTTAGATAGTCATATATAATACACGCTTGTAATAAACATACTACACCGTTTCTTTATCACTACTATTACTAGGCAACAACTTTTGGATGAGGTACAGGCTAATTCTATGTGAACTTTGGATGAGCCGGATTTTCTTTATTCAAGCGACTTTATGTAAATTTATTTATCTAACTTTTGAAACTTAGGGATTCGAACAGGACATGAACGCACATCCTTCCCTAGCACTTAGTAATGTAGAGACCATTATTATAAAATAAATAAATATTGCTAAACACTCAAACCCCCACACAAAGATTCCCTATGCCGTGGGTGTCATGGACAACATACAAGACAATAATAAACACCCAGACCGAGAAAAGGAATTTAAAATCTTCATTCATTTAAATGTCCACATCGCTGGGAATCGATCCCAGAGCCCTTTGAACTGCGATTCGGGATGTAAACCATTGCACCGAACGGGTCGTTCTAATATTTATAGGTTTCCTTAAAAAAGAAATAAGCTAAAATATTTTCATGAATGCCACAGTAAATATTCAGTTTGACAAATTATTTGGTGACATAACTTATTGCATTCAATCAACATAGAGCATTCTATTACAAAGGCTAAACCCATGACCCCGTTTAATAGAAGAAAACTCTCGACACACATTTAACAGCAAACATAATAGATTCGGATGATTAATCCATGACAATATCACACTAAAGCTATAATTATCTAAAATGTCCTTAAACACAAGGCACTAAAGTTTAAATTCAACTGTCACTAAATACCAAACACTTCTCGGAATATCCAAAAGTGTCCGGAACGAGTGCTAGCCAATCTTACTGAATTGCATATTTATAAACTATTGTCTGGGTCAAGTTTAAATAAGCAATAACATTGCGTTTACTTGTGATATTAAATATTTATTACCCATACTTATTACAACGTTATAATGACATAAGACAAATACTTGAAACCTAAGAAAAACATTGCGGTGGATTGTGAATGAATGTCTTCTTCAGAGTGTAGGTAGAATGCGTCCCATGGATTATGGATATAAATTTTATTCGTTTAAAAAATCGATTTAGATTATTTCTTACTTTTAAGATTCGATTGTTAATATACAATAAAAATATTTCAGTAGGTACTGCTATAGTATAATATTTTTTATTAACGACCACTATAGCTAAATAGCTAACAAATAAAAAACAGAAAAATTAAGTGAAAAAGGCATAAAAGTCATTGTTCATATACAATAGTATAATCTTTTTGTATTTAATACTGCTATAGTATAATATTTTTTTATTAATGACCACTAAAGTTAAGCTACATACCAAATAAAAAACAGAACAGACAAAGTGGAAAAGGCATAAAATTTTAGTTTGAATACTTACGCTTGCGTTTACTTTAGATCTAGTAGATATTTATTTCTTAATGCTTACAGTAGATCGAGGAGAAAATTACAATAAGGTGCCGGGCTTATTGACAATCATAAAACGTGTAATAGAGACGGGACAGCGATGTTTATGACGTCCAATGTAATGGATGTAATGACGTGCGAATCCGCGCGTGCCTTTACGTTTCTAAACTTATTTTATTTGTACTAAGTATCAGAGCTTGAATTATCCTAAGTTGTGTGTTATGCTAAGTTTTTGTTTATATCTCTGTCTAGAAAGACTCAAAAGAATTTGACAGCTGACATTTAAATGAAAGTGATGATAAGTTAGTGGATTTTTGTTATGGACATTTGGTTCCTATAGCACAGATGTTAGTGGCAACTTGGTACAATTCCCGGTGTCGACATTTGTGTAACAAAATGTAGAGTGTTATTAATTTGTGTGTGGTATTATTTGTGTGTGTGCACATAGAATAAGTTTCGATATGTTTTACATTTGATTGTTTAACAAAAAAATCAAAACTTAGGTATGTAGATACATATATACAAATTATAAATTAATTGTCTTTGCGCTTTGGTAAAGGTAAATATTGTAAGGAAACTTGCAGCCATTTATAAAGGTGTGTGAAGTCCGTCAGTCTGCACTTGGCTAGCTTGATGGACTATTGCCTCAAACTACATTCCTGTCAACCTGTAAGGAGACACAAGCCCAGCAATGGGACAAATAGTAATTTTGCGATGACATTGACAAAATAAAAAAATAGTCATTATTTACCTATTTCCCCCCATCTTATTGTACCTAAACATGTGGTTTTGTCTAACTGCATCATTTATCTTATATCAAATTCCACTAGTAAAGATTATCCACAATAGATACCTCGACAAGACCACCTCTTGTTTTCCTAGTACAATATAGGTACTTATTGTTTATTTATACCGGTGTATAACAATAAAGTATATTTGTACTGTATTTGTATCATTTCAGCAAAAGCGATAGATTTCAAGATACCATAGTAACCCGGTAAGTGTTGTTCAGGCTAGTTCCGTGTCGAATGTGTCCGAATATGGTATCGGGAAACAGAAGTGAAAGTATCCGTGGTATTTGTGGTGCCTTTAGGGAGTGGCTTGGCGGGAAGAAAGGGACATTTGTTGATTTATTCGTTTACGGCTTGAGAAATCATAGTTCTAACTATCGATGATTTGAATCGTAGTTCAAAGTGTTACATTTAAGCAACTGCAAATTTTTAAGCAAGTCAGTCTTTAAATTTGATACTTACATTAGCTGTCATATTAGATAGTAGAGACTATACACGAAAGTAGCTAAGATCACATATTTACGTAACATATTCTTAGCATGAATAATACACTCTGAGTGCTAAAATCTAGTTATTCAAGGTAAAGTTATTGTCACGGATTACCTTTTAATAAGTAAACATATGACAATAAATATTTATTAGTCCCACAGTCGAGAAACTCCCTCAGTCTTGTTATCTACCCACGTCAAGAAAAGACGAAGAAACCTTTGAACAGATCATTAGACTGAACTGTAAAATCAAGAAATATCTCCTAAGGTAATTATCGTGACTACTAGCAAATTCTTCATAACTAACAATGAAAATCCGACGAGAAATTATGAGATGAAAAATTACAAGCTGGCTTATCAAACCGTAGACAGGCCCTATTCCTCCTCCCTGGAGGCTTGTAAACTCGTCATTGTATGCAAAATCGTCTTGAGCAGGTGACGACTCAAACACACTGAGGATAATACGGAAACATTCATGTCTGTATGTATGTATGTTTATGTATGTACATATTTTTTCTCTCAACACATATTGTACTTTAAAATTCATTCATATTTTTTTTTGTTTGCGTAAGTTGAACATGAAGAATATTGTGAATAAAAAATACGATATCCTGTTGGACATGACAATGTTTTCTGATTGAATATTGACGTACAAGGGTGTGAGTAGGTAGGCGCGGGGGAGGGGGTAGAGTTGCCCCCCTTGAAGCTTCGATGAAGTAGGTACCCACGGTTGTTATAATATAAATTAAATGATCATATTTGCGCTGTTTTGTTACTTTTTATAGCATTGTTGAAAATGTTCTAAAATAAATTATATAGCTTTGTTGAAACTCTTTAAAGTTTCAAACGTAAACATTAAAATTAAAACTTACTTTGAAAGTGTACTTTTATGAAAGGTTGTGTATTGTAATATAAATATTTAAATAAAACAGCTACATAGTTTCTATTAAAACCATATAAAATTGATAAAACCAATGACTTATCTGCCATTATATTGTGAGAATTATTAATAAATTGTTAATACCATCACGTTTCCCATAAATATTACTTTGACGGCAACACATTACTCATACTGGTTGTTCAATGTTAATATTGATACTTAGAAATGGCATACGCAAATATTTCTTATGAATGAACTACTAATTAGCATGCGCGAGAGATTTGTTTTGTTTGTTTAATGTATAATTAATCAAACAATAATTAACATTGTTGCTAATTGGTAAATGATTGATTCCGATTACTTCAATTTATTTCAATTATATTTAAGCAGCTCTTATCAGGATTAGAAGGTAAGGGGCATACTCCACCACGCTAATCAAGTGCAGATTAACAGACTTACACATCTGTGAGTTTTGAACTCTCCGGCATGCAGGTTTCCTCGTGATATTTTCCCCTCGCCGTTATAGCGAGTGACATTTAAATGTTTTAAAGGCACATAACTCAGAAAAGTCAAAAGAGCTTGCCCTGGGATTCGAACCAGTACTCCCAGAGTAGGAAACCGAATATTAAACCACTAGGCTATCACCGCTTACGTGCTTTCTATTGCGGATTACTTGGGGAAATTTCATGGTACGTAAAATTAGATAAGGACGTATAATATTACGGAACTTCTCTTTTAACACCAGAATGAAGTGTTTCTTTACGACAGTATGGTAGAACCCTCGGGACAAGCTAGAGATGAGCAGGTCCAGCGTTTACCATTGCTAACCTGACTTATTATTTGGTGCCACCGTGCGGCGGTGTAGCGGTGACGGCGCATGAATATGAAACAACTCGAATAGAGACATTGTCATACATCTGCCTGGCTTTGATGGACGTGGCGCTTTGCCACTGACAGGGCTGTCACTTGTTGTTTTTCAAGCATTTTTTACTCGCAATATTTATAAATGTTTATGTATGTTGAATTTTTCAAGCAATTTTGCATTTTAGAATTGTTTCCTTTTACTTTACGGATTTTAACTAACCGACTTCAATATAAGAGGAGGTTCTCAGTTGGATAATATTTTTGGTATAGGTATTTATTTGCTTCAAGTACCTTATAATGCAATTTTATGAATAGATAAAATGCTAAGCCAATCACATCACAGAATCATTCCATTAGAAATTAAAGTAGAATGACAGATAGACAAGAAATAAAAACCTACTTTCTTCCGAGTAGTAGTAGCTAATTAATTGAAAATATTTCAAATATTACAACTACAAAAAACGAAAGGGCTACAACTTTTAACTTGAAAGGCGCAAATACATTACATATGAGCAGTTTAAAGGCAGTTAATTCATTTCATAAATTCTTTATATTAATTCCATTCACGTGGGTCGTTACAACCCTACTTAAGCATTGATATTATGTTTATTGTCACCAAGCCTTGAACTACTATAGTTTACATAGAAGGAAGTACATTATAAAGAAAACCGTCTCATAGTTACGAAGAACAATATCATGTCATCATACAGATCGGCTTTTGTTTTTTACAATAACTTGGCCTTTCCGAAGGTCCTTTGCAATGATATGCATTGTATGTAATAATATGAGTTCAACGTGTGTTTTTTTGTGCGTGGCTATGAACAAAAACTAAAGTACCTGCTATTATATTTTAACCTTTTATGACCGACCTAGTGTTTGATATTAATTTTTTTAAAGATCTTATTAAGTTTATTCTCAACTCTTTCAACTCGTAATATCCTTATCGTCTTAGCAATTTGCCAGTTACAAATAATATAGGAACAAGTATTGCTATATTGTACATAGTGTATTTATATTATAAGTGTCCTTGCATGCTTCATTTGCAGAAAATAAGTTTTAGGTACGTCCCTTAAACCATTTCTCTGAAATGATAAGTTTGATATTGAGTTTTATTTTTCTTATGAAGATATACCAAAAGAAATAATTTAAAATTGTGTTTCTTATTGAAGTAAGCCAAAAAAAATTAAAGTTTATTGTATTTTTTTTCCAAAATTTCCTAACTATATTTTCTCAAAAGTATCTACCTAAGATACCTTCCAAAAAAGGTGGCAACCCTACATAAATTTAAAATTATGTTAGAAAACTTACTTGGTGTCGATATGCAGTATCTTCATGTCCATAGCGTGTACGGTAGTGAAGACGTTGGTAGCGCCGTGTACCACGCACTCCCGTGTCTCCGGCATGGCCAGAGGAGTGCAGGAGGCCAGGAATACCGGCTCGTTGCGGCTGCAGAGCGGCAGGTAGGACACGTAATGGCCTCGAACTAGAACTACCTACAACAAATTCATTTACTTTGTAAGGAATCCTACAGAGATACTTTTTGTGTACCCTTAATCGACTGGCCTCGCCAAGCGTTACCGCACGATAGAAATTTAACTTGAGGTAGGATACCACTTTATGAAATAATTTTCTTCTATTGTTTTTAGTAGTATAGGTACAATATAAACTCTAACCGATGAACTAATATGATACCGATAACTAACATGGAAGATTTAAAAGAAAATGTACAACAATGATTTAAAAATTTTTGTTTGTTTGCCTGCGTATTTAGTTGTATTCTATGTCGGAGAGTTCAACAGATTTTTACACGTAGTCTCATGGACTAAATACAAAATACTATGGATGTCTGGTGGTGAATTATTACGTACTTTCTTTCACTATTTTTTTTGTGAACTATACCCATTAGGTTTTAATAATTCACTTACTTTTTGGTCACCAAATCTCATTTGTCGTCTGGCGTTTCTCGAAACATTCATCCTACAGAAGAAATGCCTAGTTTTTGGTATGTTTTCAGTTTCTCCATTGCTTCCTCGGTTCAGTTCCAGTTGTACTGTTTGGTGGTCTTGTCTGTCTATTATGTCGTAAACACTGTCCCCGTGTATTAGTAGATCTTCCTAAAAAAATATTAATAACTTAATAAGAGTTGTTAAACTTTTAACAAAAATAAAACTGGAAACAATATCATAAAACAAAATATGCCAAGTTAATTATGTTACATGACTGATTGTTTTTGAAAAGCAATCTAAGTAAATTAATTATATTAAGTTCCCAAAGAAACGACCGTCGACGAACGACGAATACTTCAGTATTCTTTTGGTTGTTTCTGAATGAAAATACAACTTGTTATGATTTTGAGATCATAATAAATTGAAATATCAAGCATTCATGTCGTATTTGAATATATAATATTAATATTAATATTGTTCATTGTTATTAATATAATTTGGAAATTCAATTTCTGTTTAATTTACTAAACGTAATATAACAGAATATTAATTTTCTTGGATGATTTATAGATAGACGAAATTAATGTCGTTAAAATGTTGAATCACGTTATTAAGATTCAAGGTCTATGTCCTATTAACGGCTAAGGTCATCTAAATTCCTAAGAACTTTTCCTTCTAAACTCTTACTACAAAAGAAGACAAGATCGTATACAAACCATAGAATGTCCTAAGTATTCAGCAGCATTTTCCGATATGTACAACAATTTTCCATTCTGTGTCATCATCATCATAAAACCGTTCATAGCCTGAAAAACATTGTAAATGTCAGCGATACTGATTTAATGGTTTCACGGTGAGCGGTCGTAAACTTGAAAAATATACCTTTGAAAATCCGATATTAGGTGTAGGAGTAGGTTGCTCTTCGTACTGATAGTTGAAGTCGTGACTCTTGAACACTAAAACAGAAAGAAAGACGGTATTATGGGTGAAGTAATAGGAACGGTAGATAAGATAGCGAACTAAATGCATTTTAAACGTCTTAATATGCCTTTTCGTGACTGAAGGTGAAACAAAAAAGTTTGGGAGATGTCTTGGTGATCCGAGGACGAGATTTAGGATAAGGTGCACGTGATGAGCCTGGCCAAAGATTTGGGGCATGGGAATTGATGGGGAAGTGTTTACGGAACTGGATTGGAAGAGAAAGACATAGACAATTTACCAACAAATAAATAAACGGTAAAAGGTTTGAATTTCAAACTGAAACATCGCAAATCGCAAGAAAAATATGGAAATATTAATTAATTTGTTTCTTGATTAATTTCAAAGAATGATTTTTACCTTTTAGCGAGTTTGATACATATGACTTTAAATATGATTTTAGGATATAGGAATTAGGTAAGTTGTGTTTATGCAATATAAGGATTTTTAATTAAGTCGCAAATTCGCAAACAATAATACTTACCTACTTGATGGAACTTGAACTATCAGTCAAGAAGATTTATATGGATCTGT
>DWJQ01000756.1:0-12844 GCA_018248915.1 Hesperia meskei straton
TGCAAATTGTGTCGATTCTACATTAGCCGAAGGAACTTCGTTCTTACCTGGTGTCCCACGACAAAACATCTTTTTTTATTATTTACATATATATTCATTTCAATGCATTTAAGATGTTTTTAAATTATCTCATGTAATGAGCGAAATGTAATGCGGTGTTTTGTGAAGACAAGATCTTCGAGTGTGAAAGGTAAGCGGGAATCCTTAAAGATGTGATAAATTAAACTTCTTATTTGAAAAGTTCTGAAAAAGGGAACTGTTTATTTATTTCATTGAAATTACGTTACGTCACACGAAATTATATTTATGAAATGCGTATGTCATTTATGTAACCAAGTTATATTTTAGGATCATGTTTATATTTCAAAAATAAAAATATTTCTAAATGTAAATACTTTATAAAATGTCCATGTAATGTTGTGAATGTAATGTAGGAGCGGTCCTGTATGACAGCATTCATTAATTATTATCTGACAATAATTTTATCTGTATACAGAAGGATAGATCGCGCGGAATTTATTTTTTTATTCGTTTTCAAATCACAAAATTTTGTGTAATATGGTTAGGCATGTATTGATTGTTCAGAACTAATAAATAAATTTTATGCGCCAAATGATTTTCACGTAAAAAATAAAAAAAACTTTTGGAATCGGATTTTTTTTTCTTATAATGTAGTGCTTGACAACGATCCCACCTGATGGAGTGTACTATGGACTGTCAAAGTTACCCCAAGGAATCAAAGTTACCCCGATTGACTGTACCTCGTACGGTAGACCAACAAAACATGTTTTGTAACCACCTCAGCAGTTCTGCTCTCTGGTACTTCAAACGCCAATCACCTAAATCACTGTATGGGAAAATAATTTATTTTTCTGCCCTTAACTTTTCATAATTTTTGGTTTAGTTTATATTTGTTATTTTATTTTCTTCCTTCCGCGATTCGGTGCTGCACAACTGAAGTTCTGTTGGATTAAAGGTAACTTAAATTTTATCCTAGGATCCGGTTGAACAGTTTATTTGGACTAACCACTGCCAAAATTACACTGCCAAATTCTACTCCTGGAATAAATTGGTCCGTGGCGAGTACTCTATAATTTTATCTGATATTTTATGGATGCTGTCATATCAGAATCGCGTTAGTTTAATACATAGCGGCCTACAACTATCGCATTTTTATATATTTAATGTACATACTAATTATTGATTTTATCGTAAACGTTGTTTTTAAGAAACTATTTTATGAAATTTGTTATTGGGTATTCGTAGGTGCAATAAGTTGTATGTAGATAGGTAAATATATCATAGTATTTTGTTCATTTTGTTTTAATTTTAAAATATTATAACCCTAAGTTAAATATGCACTGTTTTTTAACCTATCTGAACTCCCTGTGGTCTAGAAGACTTCTATTTTGTCATGGATAATAGACACTGGTTTGACATTTCAGAACTTGATTTGCAGCACAATCAATGAATATTTCAGTTGAACTATTGGTAATAAATCCAATTTCTTGGACAGGAATGCATCTATAGGTTTTAAATAATAAAACGAAGAATAATTATAATTACGTTTATTAATACATCCGCCCACGCCGTAGCCGGTCCGATATATCTCCGCCAGGAGTCCACAATCAATACTATATTCCCTGAAATCCTATATACATAAGGTACATTAATTTTCATTTAAATTTAGACCGACGACGCGTCCGTTACTAAACCTCGTTTCTAGACAACGCGAGTCAGTAACCCACCCGACGTCATGGATACACATCATATTTATATATTGTATATTAGTACACAAGGTTCCTTACTGCGATAATAATATTGTGCGAATTATGATGGTGGAACACAACTTAATACCACGATCTAATAAAATAAACTCATCTAATAAATCAACTACAAATATAATTTAAATTGTAATTATTGCTTTCAAATCTCTTCTACTATAAAAGATAATAAATTGGAAGAACGATTAAAATATTTACATTGAGATGTCCACACGTCAAGTACACAGATTATATAATGATGCTATCAGATAAATTAAGATGGTGTCAGACAAGTACTCCAAATGTTTTAGAGGATTATGTTTAAAGATTATACTCCATTTCATATAGGATGGGTACGGTGACATTTGATTTACGTTCCAATACACGCTCACTATTTTCAACAAATCAGATAAATTTGTATTTTTTTATCACCAATTAATTTCCAAAGTAAACAATAATGCTTAATTAGATGAATGGTAATGAAAATGTATTTAAATATGCGTTTTTACATTTTAAACAAATTAAAAAAAGGCACAGAAAAAAAATAACCTAAAATTAGAGGCATGAAATCTATGCATGAAACGAAATGTGTTAGGGATTGACACGTAACACATCTTGTGAATCGCGCCAACTGACTGACTTGAGATATAGATTATATGAATATTTTTAATTTCAATCGATTATAGGTTAACCGCAACTGTATTCGATAAACTAATCACATAAATTAATTATGCACGGTCACCTCACTACAGAGTTAATTTGAAATGTGTCACCGTACCCATCCTATGTGAAATAAAGTATAATAGTGTGTAATTGCTTGCCTATACAAATAAAACTGATTATGATATGTATAATTACAGAATTATACTGATTGTACATGCCATAACAAATGTATATCTAAAAAAATTCAGCCAACAAGAAGTGTTTATTGGGGATAATGTGTGGACATCTCAACCGAGCCGGTGAGGGCCCGGCAGATAAGTAGACGTGACATGGAAAGTAAACCTACTCGATAGAATACGGTGACCTCGATAACCTCCAAGGGTGACCTTAAACAGGTTAAAACAATGTGAAGGCACCAAATATTACATAAGCACTCTAAATCCGTCGCGCGCAATTCTCTCAGATATATTTTCTTGGAATGCTCAATGTTTTTAACTTTTCAGTTTAAAAATCATTCATTAAGATTAATTTTAACTTTGGCCGTCTATAATCTTACCAAAATTAAAAACAGATTTTTCATGAGTAATATTTTTGTAAAAATACCTAAATTGCTATAATGCAAAAGATATTTTTCTTACAGTAATGTTTAATTTAGAAATTTACGAAATGTGCATCAATAAGATGTCACTATATAATTTATATTTTGGCACGTTGGCAGCAAGAAAAATTCAAGTCAATAGAGCTTGGTCCCTCCAACTATTTATCTAACAGAATTGCGCGCGACTGTACAACTTAAAATATAAATTACATTTCTTCGAATAAGTTTCTAGTAAAAATTATATCAGTCCAGCAGATATTACAGAAAACAATTTACTGTCACTCAAACCGGTATTACAGTGTCATTCTTTCCACAAACTAATACCGGTATATTTTAAAAAGCACTCACAAACGTTTATCCAATAGACTTCAGTAATATTTGAAATATCATAAATGAGATCGTAAATACCGGTATGAGTTTTGTGAACAAACATGACACCTGTCACCTGTCAATGTCATCGCTATAATTTTTACTGTCAACCTTCATAAAAAGCTGCCTCGTTCACAACAATTTCTCAATACAGGAATGGCATAAATGCGCTCAGACCAAAAAAAATACTATTTCATAAGGAAAAATCAACGCGGCCTGATATAACTGGTAAAAATTAAAATATTTTCAAATCTTAATCATTAAAAATAATAATATTTAAAAATTTTCCTCATGCTAATACATGATTGTATCAAAGAAACGAATCTTCTAAACACTGAATTATCTATGATATTGAAGAAAAATCTCACGAGTCCGTTAAAAATTAATACAAAAAAATACAATGCCGTGTGATGCGTTACATAAAACAAAGTTTACGGATGACAACTTTTTAAGTACACAAAATATAGTGATAATACACATTTAAAGTGTGATTTCAAACAATCCGCTGTACAAATAGTGGCTAGCATGTGTTAACACTTAATTTTACTCTAAACGTTTGACACTACACATTTAGTAATTGGATTATAATCGACTCAATTCAATCGACCAATTAATTTCTATAGTATAAAATTATTTATTTATCCTTATGGTAGATACTATCGATATTATCGCATAATTCAAACTTCCTTACATTTTGACACAATTTTGATGTTTCATTTAGTAGAGAAACGATCGAATTGTAGGTCAAAGACCCGGTACACACATAAATAAATCTACTAAATATGATAATTATTATAGAGTTAATTCAACATAGCACAATCCAAAACCACAATTTTTCGCAAACCAATGAAATTTGGCGGTAATATCGAAGAATCTATCGAAATCACACATTGCTGCACACTTGATACAAGACACACACAAGAGCCTACGACTTTGTAATATAAATAAGAGTTGCCAGTAACAAATAAGCCATAAAATTAAAGCTAAATTCACAAGAACAAAATCTTGTCACAACACAGTCAAGCTATGTTTATCGAAATTTTGGAAAGATAGACGAAGCGCAATAACCATTGTAAGTATATATTGACATCATCTCTATGTGTGTCTATATACCACGCATGTGCAAGAGTGTGAACGTTATAATTTATCGGTCGGACAACTGACCGTCGGTCGTCCAACCGTTAACTAATTACATACGAGTCGAAGCGGGTACAAAAATATTCTATCCTAGTTCAATATCGTATCGGAGCAACGTCAACAACTGTTACGGTTCTGTGGCAAAATGAAACACAAAACCAAATGATTGAAGGTCTACATATACACTAATTAAATTAGGATAGGACTATTATACCTGATAGGAGCTTCTACAATTAATATACAGTAGCCAAAAGTAAGACAAGAATTATTTTAGGTAGTAAAAGATATAATATCTCATATCAATAAGATAAACAAATTTATTTTGCCACCAAGCGTGATAAACCACTACAACCAGTTTGTAAAAGTACTTTATAACAGATCTCGAACTGCCAACAATACAAATTTAACCATGTCTAATATAAAACAGTTGTATGTTTATGCATTGACGACATGTATACAAATTTCAAAAACTGCATTTAAATATATAACTTACCTACAGTGAGCGTCGACGATGCGCGCGTAAAACGGAACGCGATTTCATAAGAGAATTGCGTTCCATTTCACGGAATGTTTAGCTTTACATGATTTATTTATTATCTGTACAGAACTAACTTTGATGCTTATCTTCGATTCATATCTACTGATAAATGTTAGATTTATGTTCACAATATTGAGCATGCAATACTTTGAAAATAGGACATTGATTATATTAATGAACAAACATAAATAGCTACATGTTAATATATTTATTAATCATAAGAATATCATAATCATTAAACTGAATAATTTCAATTAGTGCATGTGAGGAAACTAAAATTAATAAAATATAATCTAGCATAATTTCTTAACAAAAAATATTATATCTTTTTACATATTGTTGATATGCACAATATAATATATGAAGACAAAATACTTTTCATTTGTTTCAAAATTTAGGGTCAAAATACCAAAGCCTTTCGGTGAGGAAATATTCGAAGTAAAGAACGGAATGTAAAAAACTGAGCATACAAACTTGCATTCATTCCTCAATAAAAAAACATATCGTTCATTCGGAATAGTTCAAATTGATCAATGTTAACATTTTCAGTTATCGTTACAAAACGGTTTATTTAATTCGTTAACTATTTTTTTTCTTATAGATTGGGGGGCAGCAATTTTAAAGTATTGAGTTATGATGTGCTTCCTTTTTCATTGACACTTTTGCAAGTAAAGCAACTATATTTTATGCCATTCTCAATTCAAACCTTCACAATATGCTTAAAATTAATTAATTTCGATATTTATCTCAAAAAAAATGTTTCCCTCTCGAGCTACTGAAAAGTTGCCGCCCCCACGTTCATATATAACAACATTTAATAAACATACAACAATAATATCGTGTGATATATGTTGATATGCACCTCTGTACATTATCTATACAAGCGGTGGGCTCGGCGACTGCCAGACAACAGGTATTCGATACAAACAAACAAACAAACGCTAACACACTCATACTCCCGCAGTAGGTTACTAGGTACCTGTGTCGCGGGTACAAATGCATTATCTTTCTTTTAATTAAAACCCTAATAGATTACAAGCATGACAATATTCTAATCTAATATTAGTATAAAGTCAAATACTTATGTGACGACCTCGAGAAGAGAACTCAAACTTAAGAGATATCATTTAATTGAAACCACATAATAATAAGTCTGTCACAGACTCGGACAGAAAAATCGCTTATACTTTACACAACAAACATATACGTTCAATACCGTCTTCCAGTCGTCTTGATGTATTGACGTGTCATTTGTACCGAATACCTATTCCCCGGCACCAACGCATAGACCTAGATTATCAAAACCGTATAAAATGACCGACACTGTTACTGTAACGAACCCACCGCACACCGTACAATTAATTAACAACAACTATTGAGAGCGATTGGTTGAGATGTAGACGATAACAACACAGTACTCAAGTCAAATTACAGAAAAACTTCAATGTAACTCTGCAAATCATAGATATTTTATTGCTGTAACTAGAGAACTGTTTTGCATTCAAATTGCAACTGGATGAATCACACAATGAATTTGAAGTTTTAACAAGCCAGTACCAAAATTTTGTATGTAACCTGAGATCAATACACGTCTGATTAACAGAACCGATGCAGTTTAAAGCGACATATTTTTAACATTTTTTATTTACCAAAAAGTTTTTGTCCATTACAAAATTCAATGTTTCATTGTCAAAACCCAATATAACATAGGTTAACTGTTCATTATATTGCTGTAGCATACACCTCGAATAGGTTTTTTTTTCTTTCTTTCTTTACATAATTATTGCGTTACCAATCTACACCCCAACCGATCGCCGCGAGCCGATTCAACCGTAGCGGCAAGGCGCCGTCGCCGTATATCATTGCAGGAGGTTCGAATTGAACGCGAATTTCACGTTGTTGTTCACGTTGTTCTGTTGCAACACGTTGTTGTTGTTGTTGGCCTGCCAGCCCATCGTTGGGAACGTGGGACTCATTATCGTGGGATTAGGTTTATGAGCTGGACTATTAGGGCTAGATTTAAGTTGGTTGATGGTCGGCGCAGGCCCAGCCTTAGGCGAGCGGGGAGCGAGTAGATTGTCCACGTTAATGTTTATCGAACCTGTTGTGTCGGCCCAGGTCGCGCCCAACTTTGTTGTTTTCGTCGGCGCTGTTGTTGCGTTCTGTTGTTGTTGTTGCTGGCTCGCTGGCGTGATTGGCGTTAGTAGACCCACTGGTGTTGGTTGGATGCCTGTCGATTAAAAAAACTAATGTTATTTTCGGTTTTAACGCGAGTTTAGTAATGTTATTATTTTGTGTTTTTATTACCTGTGCAAGTTGTCCGGTTATAATAAGCCAGTACATAATTGTCATTGCTACTTTTATTTTGAAAACAATTTTACTTTTTTTTAGGAAACTTTATTTGTAGTAATTAAATTATATATAATGATACATCTTTACATAAATATAGGGACAATATGAATACTAATTATAAATTGAACATTTCGGACGACATTGATATACTACATATATTTTAATTTCACAATTTTTCAAAGGTCGATATTTAAGTAAATAGAAGAATACCCTTTTAATCTAATCTAATCTCTATCTTAAGAAGTTCGACGAGTGATGTTAGTTTTGGCATTAATATTATACAGCGCATAGCATCTAAAACTACACTTATATACCTATTTAATTAAGAAATTACTAAAATACTTAGATGCAAAGCTCATTACCAAGATTTGTCAATACCTTAGTAAAGTCAATACCTTATCTATTACATAATATTTACTATTAGTAGGACATTCATTTATAAAACACAGAATCAAAATAAGTCGATATTATGGAATATACTTAATTTATCCAAAAAGTAGTTTTGTAACACTAAATATGAAATCTCTTTAAGCAGTTATTGAGAACATACACAATCAAATATAAATCACCGCCTATTCTAAAGATATAACTATATCTAGGCGCGTTTCATTCATACAACATGTTTTGTAACTTTTAATGTGAAAGATAATTACGGAACGAATGCGAGAGACTGAGATAGCTATATGTTTATACGTTGTGTTTTGAACAACGTTAGCCGCAAGAATCTGCTATTGGCTTTCGAAAGGAAAATTATGACAATTAGTTGAATCTGACTGCCACACTTTTCGCACACTTATGACATATTGTCTGCTCCTTTATGAGATATAATATGCCTGACTTATCCCCATTGTAAACTAATATGACTTCGACTAGGAACACTGTACATCCTACATCTAAAACGACGACAAAAGAAAAATAAACTTCTAGAGATTCTTTAATCCGGGTCTAAAACCTTGACACTGAGGTGCGTTAAAAATACACGTGACTGACAAATGGTTATCGTTAACGTTTGAGAAATTTCAACATTGCGGTGGGTAAGAACGAAATTACATCGAGACATTTCACTTCACGCTTCAACTTCACTCGTACAACGCATCTTCTATCAAATTAAGCACTTGTGCTGCGAACAGCGCAGCCTCCGATTTAGGACCTCCGAATTTCATCGTCAGCTCCACATTACAAGTGCATTCCACCAACCAAGCTCTCAACTCCATCATGACATCAAAGAAATCGTTATTCAAAATCGACAGCGGCAATACCAACACCATAGCGGCTATGATCGCTATCACACACAATTGTATTTTCGGATCTGGAGAAAACCTCATGTAGAGCACCATTGGCAGAATCTCCTGACAGTACTTCGGGCATTTCGGGCAATTCTTCGTCACCAGCACTATATTCCCCACCACCGAGAGGTACTTCGCGAGGAAAATGTTATCCATATCCTGTTTTACGATATGGTGGCTTAGAGTCAGCTGGCGAACTCCAAAGCCACTTATCAGGGGATAGAAGAAGTGATCGGCTACTGGTGCGAATAGATTCTTCTTAGCCGTGGCGAATGGATGAGGTCTTCGAGAGTGGAAATACCTCGTCTTGGTTATCAACCTACGTCGGATTATTTCCTCGGCTGGTACTATATCTGATTCTTCAGCTAGGTCAACTTTGTCTTCGGGAGGTTTGACCGGACCTTGAGATCTGACGTCAGCGATCCTATTCGCGGCTTCCGAAAACACGTCTAGCATAAAAACTTTGGTCGCTATGGAGTACCTCCCTACGTCCATGTGAATCTCTTTACACAAATGCTCCGCGCATATGGCCGGATGACTGCACACTATTGCAACAGACGTGTTATATTTGATAGCGTCGAAATTCTCCACGTGAAACTTTTCGTCTAGATGCACGAAGAGATCTAGCAGTTCTATCGCCAGCTTCGAATCCTCGTTCTTCAGCTGGTCCACCACTAATTCCTCAGCACTGAGGAGGCAGGCCTCGAAGACTTCCAGCTCCTTAGCCTCTGTTATCATTTCCACGAGGTCTCTAAGGTAGTGGGGCTTCTTCCGATCTGATGTCGATACGTCATTGCTCATGTCATACGGCTCCAAATCATCATCGGAGTCTAGTTCCTCTTCTACCTTCCCATTGTTGTTCAGAGCGTCCAGTTTGACAGATATGATCTGTTTGACGATCTCTTTGGTTTGGGCCGCAGTCTTTACCGCACTAGCCACTATCGTGCTATGCATCGGTCTCTCCGCCCCTACAGCCTTATAAGCCACGTCATCCAAGATACCCTTCACGTCTATCCTTCTAAACTTCCTATTGACCGGCTCCCGTTTATCGTCTATCAGGCATTTCGTCACAATTTCCTTGATACAACTCGAAAGTTCCACGCACGTCTTTCCCATGCTCCGGTAGTCGAAGGCCAGCTCTTTGACGGCTTCCCTATCCGCAGTCTCGACTTCGGACAGCGTCTTGAATATCGTCTCGATAGTCGCCATGCCGATGCACCGAAACTCCTGAGATATCACGTCCAGGTGTTTGGACATTCCCTTGAAAAGGGTCTGCTTTACTGCCAAGAGGTCCCAAGGTTCGCTCCCCTGCGCCCACATCGTCGTCCTATATTTGATCGCTAACACTAGCATCAGAGACGTATACATATGCTGGTCTATATTGGCCACGTTCTTTTGCTGGACATCGGCCCAGACGTTGCTGAGCTCAAAGATCAGGTCGGTGAACAGCTTTACGGCATTGGCACTTGTCGACAAGTAATACAGTATATTTTCCTGTAACGTCGTGTTCATGTAATCAGTCGAGGCCACATTGAAGGGTATTTTGTAGGTGAGAATCTCTCCCCAGTCCTTGCTCGTGTCCAAGCTATCTCCAAGAACGTTGCGAATAGGTCGCTCCTGGCCGTTGTAGTCGATGGGGCACTTCTTCAAGAGAACAACCGAGATCCGATCGATCGCAAGCCTGTTCAGACGGTAGTACAGGGTTTGGATGAGCTTCTTCTTGACGAATCTGCTGCTTTCCTCATTCTCGCATCCAGTCCAAGCCACAGTCACATCCACTAGCTGAGAGATGGCATTGGTTCCACTCACGCTGTAGCTCGATATGACCTTGGAGACCAGGTGTGACAGACAGCCTAGGTCATACCGCGCCCCCTGGTTGTAGCTACATTCGGACATGAAATCAATGCACCGAATCACGTGAAACACTAGGACGTTCGAATAGTTGTCGTGAGAAAATTC
Source organism: Hesperia meskei straton (assembly GCA_018248915.1). Taxonomy (NCBI): domain Eukaryota; kingdom Metazoa; phylum Arthropoda; class Insecta; order Lepidoptera; family Hesperiidae; genus Hesperia; species Hesperia meskei. The sequence goes on from DWJQ01000756.1 coordinate 10,666, forward strand.
CTTCGGGGTCTTCTCCTCTAATCTATTGGCTATCCTTTCCGGCAAGGTGACCAGCATCTGGACGTAGCTTTCCCACTGATCAGCGCGCGACTCTTGGCCTTCCGCGTCGCTGCAATCCACTATCGCTATTAAAATCATGTCGCTCCTCACGTATTTGAGGGTTATGTGCGCCAAAGCCTCTAAAACCGAAAGATCGCATTCGGATCTTAGAAACCCGCAGAGTAAAGACAGAATTTCGTGGCTCGTCTCGAAGCTCTCCTCGACTATAAACAATGCGGGCACCTCGTTGACGAAAATCGGCCACTGGGGGAAGAGAATCCTTACTATACTGGACAGGAGCTTCGTGTAGACCTCTAAAACTTCCTCGTTGAGTATTCTATCGTCCCTTTTGCACAGTTTTTGGACGGTGCAGGGTCCAGGGAGGTAAGATACTACGTTAATTATCGCCGTCCGTGTGTTGTCAGCGTCTCGCGCGGTCTTGACGGCGGCTAGCGCGTGGAGCAAGTCGATGCACCTGTCGGTGGCATCCCTCAGGGCGCGCCTAGTGCACCGGTACTCTGCAAATAGAAACAGCTCAATGTGCCCACCAGTAAATGATGTACATGGTACGAAAGCTTGGATGAAGCGGGGGACGGCGCGGATGTTCCTTAAATATCAATAAATCTATCGATCAAATTCAAATTCAAATCTTTATTTCTTCGAAGTAGGTTTTTACAAACTCATTTCGAATGTCAAGTTACGCCATCGCTTCAACAAATCCCTACGGTGAGTTGTCTTGGAAGAAGAAGCGTCAAGAAATCCTTTTGTTGTTTCATTGGTATCCGAATAACTGACTCCTCAAAGTTTTCGCTGCACTTCCCAATTATTATAGTTTTCCGAAAATATTGAACATCCTAACACTTCTCTTATCTATCTATATCAATGGTGACGCATCAACGACCATTTGTAATCAATTGTTCTGAACGCACTACGATACGTGTATAAGCAATGTTAGCATGGTTAACGCAAGTTTTTTAAACGTGGTGAGGTCTTTGAACGTGATGAGTTTATTCTACTTTACATAATTGATATACGTTAGTAAGAAGCCACATTCCAACACGATTATTATTATTTAAGGAACCTCAATTACATCCTAAGCATACAGTCACTATGCCAATAGGAACACTATTATTAACATTCTACAACAGCACATACACTTACAATTACATTTAAATTAATAACATAGCTTTTACGCTAAGTTATTGCTAAAGACAATAAAAGCATTAATGAACAGGAAAATAGTTACATCAATAAAGAGCAGCATGCTTATAGAGTTGCTTATAATAATATAAGAATGTCCAACCTACTGCCAATTTATTGGAATTTAATTATTTTAACATGCGCACATCAAATGGAAACATACAGTTGAATATACCATACAAAAGATCAATTTCTTGATAGTTGACTGTATTAAGTTATGTTTCATTTCCGTCCTTACGGTTAACTTGAAAAGAATCTGCATTTGTGCATTGTGTATCAGTCTATAGCAACCTCTTTATGTCAGTTACGCGTATTTTGAAAACCTACTTTATTGAAGAATTGGCGAAAAACATAATAAATTAAAAATACAAAATAATATATCTGCTAAAAGTCAATTCTTTACGACGACGTGTAATCCCTAAAGTCCCGAGAGGAATTGTTTTAATAGAAATATTTTTATATGTGGTCAAAGTAGAGTGTAGAGAGAGTAGAGTGAGTTATATTATAGCCCACTATTTTCACGGGAAAATACATTTAAATTAAAGCTTAATAAATCACAACAAAATATTATCAACAACTACACACTCATATGCCAGCACTAAGATGCAACATTTGGTTGTTAGAATTAACAACACAAACAAGACATCATTAGAACCCACATTTATCTGTCCAGGAATAAACACAGAACACCTCACTCAATCATTACTAAAAATCATAAACTAGTACAGATGTAAAGCTTCATACATTGAGCTCGTGCAACGCACACACAGACACCGTTCACGGACACCAAAGATGGAACCACTTCGGATCACTATTGAACAATGTCTCATACCTGTAAACGGTGTCTATGGCCCGTATCGCTTTCAATACCGATCTCAAGAGTGATCTCAGTTGATACTCTCTCAAGTTGTAATCAGCATCTCAAGATCGCCACTGATTA
>DWJQ01000757.1:0-12841 GCA_018248915.1 Hesperia meskei straton
GGCCTCCTCAGTAATGAGGTGAGACCCGTGCTCAGTAGTGGGCCATTAGTGGGTTGTAGCTTATTTTTTTTAGGTACTGGGCACAAAAAATGTTAAAATTAAAATCTAAAAACTAAAAATAGTTAAATGCACACATTCTTTCACTAACTTATCAATGAAGGAAAACGTGAGAAAACCTGCATTTATCATGCATTGTATAGGATCTGTTATGCCCTCGTCAGTTACATTACATTTCCGCTGAAATTGTGAATGAGAAGTACAAAGGAAAACAATTTCAACGTTTAGGTACACACCATTTGTTATCGTGAAGATTTCTGGAGTAAATGTCCAATAACAGCTTCTATTACCGGGTGATAAGAGCGACGCCAGTCGCCAAGCGAGCTCAGTAACTCGGTCGTTGGTTTTGGCTCAGTACCACGCGAATAATAAATCTTTGAGATACAGTGTAGAGTAGAATAGTGTTGTATGAATTTACTAAATTACTAGCACTTAATACAAATAAGATCCATTAGAACACCAAGGCTGCCCGGCCAGTGGAGTTATTTAATTGATGTTCGTCGCTATTTGTGTCTGGTTTTGCACTATGGTTTTCGTCTGTGGTAGGTATACATTTTTATGCAGTTAAAATATTAATTTCTGAATGTGTACAGTGCCACAAACTTATCTGCCCGGTGGCCAAAATTGGAACTAATGCAAATGTTATACTGTTGTCAGACAAAGATAAAGACAGTAGCGCCCGCCTTACCGGGTCAGATAAGTTTGTGGCACTATAGATTGTGTTTAGTTGATATTGTTGTCTGACTTCCCAACCAAGGGACCTGGGTTCGAAACCTGCCTGACATGCAAAATTCTCAGCCATGTTTGTAAAGGCGTGTGAAGTTTTCCAATACGCAGCTGCTAGCATTGTGCGTAGGTAAACCGACCTACCACTCATAGTGAGGACACAGGAGACCCATGAAAAGCAAAGCAATGCGACACATAAGGGTTGCGACGACGACAACATGTAATTACGTACCTACTTACGCTGATATACACATTACTGTTTCCTGTTGTACAGTCGGGCTAAACTAAAATGTAAACAAACTACATCCGTTATAATTTGTCACAAATATACCAACGGTAACCGTGTTAGGACTATGGCATTTATCCCTTACATGATGAAACCACTGGCCAGTATTGAGACAATTTAAGGTTTGTGATTTGATATTATGAAAAAAATATTACGTGGTGCTCGAATATGAGTTGCGCCGCAACGCCGCACCCGCACCGTGGCGCTGCAAGTAAAGCCGATAATTATTTACTTTAATTTTGAAATTGAGTTAAATCGCAGCGTAGTCAGAATCATAAAATAAAATATTTAAATAATTTTAAGCGTCCAGACTAAATGCAGTGTTTGTGGAAAGTGGTACTCGCTTACTTGAAAGAGTAGAAAGCTATCAATTTTGGAGACTAAGTAGTATTTAAAAATCATTCCTAAAATACAAACTTCCTTCTGATGCGTGTGTACCTACACAATGAAAGATCTCTAAATATTGGTGAATAGGAAACTGAGGAAACTCTCATCGAGAAAAGAATGGCAAGGCCCGCCAAGACTGATTAATAATAATAGAGCCAGATCGATCAGTTAAATGATTTGGTATTGACAGTTGACATGACATAAATACAACAATACAATAGACGGTCGGTCGCCAACTAAAGGAAGTGTGTCTGAAGAAACTCTCAGTAAATATGTACCTACCGTACATCAAACAATTTAGATTTTTCCCGATATTTGACACTGTCCTTCCTGCTTCAAAGAATTTGTTTAAATGAACCTTATTTCTTGAATTTTTGAAGCAAACTACATATTCATTACAATTGAACAGATAGGTGCCTAAGAACTAGGAAATAATGTAGTTTTTTCTTTTCCCATAACTATTACCTAAACGCCATAATGATCATGGGCATGGGGTATTATATTCATTACAGTTTTATAAGAGACATGTGGTGACGTAAACAAAAAACAGATGTTGTTTTGACGTGTAAGATTACGCTGACACCGATATAATATGAGAAAGATGCGCTTGCGTCGAACGCTGAATCTGTGTTTATAAGTGTAACAAAATGAATCATCGTAAACGCCACACTTCACAGCAATATTTAAAATATATTATTTAATACAATTATAATGTTCGTTGACCACGAAAAATTGTATTAATAACAAATTTTACACTTTAAAAAGCATTTCATCGATCGCTTCCTAAAATATTTCCCAGTTTACCGCATCCCAGACGATTCCAAATTTAACCACAGCGCCATATTCTTAGCCCGCATGAACTTTCCGCGGCTATGAACTACTATGAAGTAAACTTGTAATCGGAGTGCCTCAATCGTGTGCATCTAGTGTTCGTTCGGTAAAAGTAACGTAAAAAATGGATATACCGACCGATGTTTGGGGTCAGTTGGCTCTGGAAGCCAGTCAAGTGTATTTGACTGAGGGAGGCCAAGTTAGGAGTCCATTCGCGAACACGGTAATGTTATGAGAGTGTTTTGTTGTCGTTTGCGTTAAAATATTGGTTGTCTATCTACGCTGTTGTTTAGAATAGAATAGAATAGAAATCGTGTGTGCAATCAAAGTAATTAATCTTCTCGTCAATCGACCCAAATACGCGAACAGAAGTTGACAAATCAAGGTTCTTACGAAGCAACGTTTGTTTCAGACGATAGAAAAACTACCTGATAAAGTGCTGTTGAATATATTCTCGTATTTATCACACCGGGAGATATGTCGCATGGCCACGGTGTGCAAGCGGTGGCGGATGGTGGCGTACGACACCCGCCTGTGGACCCACGTCAGTCTCCGACCTGAAATATCCGGCTTGCACGTCGGTTAGTATTAATTATACTTCAAACATGAATCATATTCATAAATGAAACATTCCTCGGATATTGAGGTCGTGTCTTATATCTACCAATAGATATAGGTCTCACTTTTACACTGGCATGATAACACATTGGTAGCAAGAATTTGAAAGTGATTTATTTTAGTGTTCAGTAAAGAGGAACAAGTCAGGGAAACAGCTACCGTCAACATGAAGTACCTATCTATGGTTGTTACACAGGTTACACTCTATCTGCATCGAAAATCCCATATGCGTCACCCTGGTTTAAAATCTGGGTACACCCTTGCCTGTTGAACATGCAATGCTTTTTATTTTCATAACAGTACCAACCTTAGATACATAAAAACACATTATAACTTCCGCTTCTGTTAATCCAAATTGATCATGAATCAACATCGAGTATTATTAGTTATAATGAATCGCTGGAAAACCTTTTCTTCAGTCAATTCTACACTTAAGTCCCCACGATTTGGACTCATTGTAACGAAAGTATTTGGTGTTTAGACTGCATATCTAAAAGTCCTAAGTGCACTGGAAACCCTAACTTTAACCACTTACACGATTCTTGCGCAAATTTTCCAGGATCCCTAGAAGCGCTGCTGGCGCTGATCTCGATCCGGTTCGGGCCGTCGCTGCGCTACATCGAGCTGCCCATCGAGCTGATCACGCACACGGTGCTGCACGAGCTGGCCGCCAAGTGCCCCAATCTCACGCATATGCTGCTCGACTTTAGTACTGGTGAGTTATAGGGAAGGCTTAACCATACTTATACGTTTTACAGTGATACGTGTACATACGATATGTATTATGGCCGCGTTCCGAAACTCGACCAAAACGCCCGAAAACGACACTTTTTCTGTAGAAATTTGAACGGTTTTGGGCATTTTGAATGGTTTGGAACGCGGCCTATGTATGCCAATATGTATTTCGACCCAGACGAACTAGACGGAGGGTAGATAGATTAATGTATTAGTGCCAAATATCATGGTGTCATCTTGTCAAAAGTTTCTCCGCGCCACCGTAGTTCAGCCGTGACTACGATCTGTGCAACTGGGTTATGGTGGTAGCTGATGGCATGTCCGTTTCGAACTATTAGCATACAGAATACATAATTATCGTTTGTATCAGAATCACAGTAAAATGAATACAATCCACGATGAGTTTAATTTAAAAAGTTGTTCAATTCAATGCCTTTTATGACCAAGTGGACAATTACTGGTAAATTTTTCGATAAACTTACATTGTGTTTTCAGCTATGCAGCTTCACGACTTCTCGGAAATGCAGGCGTTTCCCACCAAATTGCGCTACTTGTGCATTTGCCTCTCGGAAGTCATCTTTATGGAGGGCTTCATGCGAAAGATCTACAACTTCATAAATGGCTTGGAAATATTGCATCTAATAGGTTAGTTTCTTCATAAGCGCAGCCAGATGGAATTTTGTGTACCAATGTAGCCAGTCTACAATACCTACGTTACGTTACCGAGTTACAGAATTTTGTTTTGAATACATAATTACCATGACTTTTATTGTCAAGAAAATATAACGCTCTGTTGCAAATAACGAGAAATGTCTAAGTAGGTAGGTAGATACCGACGTAATTACGTTACACAGGTGCTCACGTTTTTAACAGGAAACTCAAAATGTTTCCACAGGTATGGATTTAGTTTGAATGAGGTAACAATGTACCTGATGGATGTAGTTATTATTATTGAAATATATTAAACTTCTGTATCAGGTACATATGAAAAAGTCGAGGAGGAAGAAGAGGAAATCTACGAAGTCATCAACGTGCACAAACTGAAGTCAGCAACGCCCAACCTGCGAGTCATCAACCTATACGGGATCAACTTCGTGGACGATTCCCACATAGACGCCTTCAGTTCCAATTGTATTCAGGTACATTATAATGTCGTGCAACTATTCATAATATAGGTAAACTTGTCTTTTATCGTGGTGGTTTTGGAGAAACTGTAGTAGGTAGGTGGCATACTTGACTCAGTTAATTACAATAAAATTTTGCTCTGCCCATCATAAGACCACGGTCCAAAGCTTGGACTCCAAGTCACTTTTGGTTGGGTACTGGTTGGGGTCTTCACCTACTAAACACCTTTAAATTATCAATTTGTAGTCTGATAGCAACGCCCTGATGTTTCTTGTATCTATAGATGGCGGTTGCGTACCTATTAGGTACTTTTTCTTTATTACACTTTATCCTGCAACTTCTAAGGACATTCACATGCTTAAATGAAAAAAACGTGTTGGATTTCCATTCATATCAGTAATTAAAAATAATAATTTCACTGAGTGATTAAATATTTTGCATTTTTCCAGCTAGAGTGCCTGGCGGTAAACTACTGCAACAAAGTCACAGGGTCTACGTTGAAAACTCTGTTCCAGCGCTCGAGAAGACTCACTTGTCTTCTCATGAACGGATGCAGTAAGTTTGTACATATAGTTGTAGTAGATATCGCATTTTATATAATTAATTAAATGTTCCGAATGAAAGACGTTAGAGTTGATGTTGCGCCAAGACATTATAAGATATCGTGGGTGCCACAAGATACCTTTTAAACATATTTAACCATTATAAATTAACATATTGTGCCATCTCAAATGAAGGTGTTAGGTGTCGCGCAATTAAAGAGGCCTAAAGTTCGTGTACTTACTTGAAATTAATTGTCTATGAGACATACTGAAGTGCCATGTTCTTTCCCCAATCATATATTTCCTTCGACCAGATTTTTTAGAATTTTGCTATCAAGTATTCGTTCATTCACAAATCTTCACCTGTCCTCTCAGGCCTTCAGTCAGAGCACGTGATGCAGGTGGAATGGGAGAAGGCGGCCATTCAGGAGCTGGACGTGACGGCCACCGACCTGTCCACCGAGTGCCTCATTGACATGCTGAGCAGGATTCCTAATCTGAGATTCCTCAGCGCCGGGCAAATCAACGGCTTCAATGACACCGTTATCAAAGCTTGGCTCGAAGCGGGGACAGCGCGGTGAGTTTGTTTTTGAATTTTCTTCGTTTCCTGGCGGACATGCTGTCCTATCCTACCAATATTGAAGTTAGTTAAAAAATGTCACCTGTTTGTCTAGCAGTTTATAAATCGGCTCCAAAAAAGGAGGTTCCCAACTCGACAGTATTTTTTGTGTTAACTCATAACTTTATGCTAGCTAGGCAAACAAATTTTGATAATTCTTTTTATATTCCAAGCTAGAGCTTGCCGTCTGATCATTTACATGTGACAAGTAGTTTTTGAGTTATCCCTAATAAGGCGTATTTGACTTCGACTACCTCGATGATGTTCTAATTGTACTACTTTTCGATTTTGAAGTCAGTTTTTCGTAAGATAAGTTAAAAACCATTATCGCCCACAGCAACCTAGTAGCCCTGGACGTGGACTCGTCAGACAATCTGTCGGACGAGGCGCTGCACCGCTTCCTGTCACGGCACGGCGCGCAGCTGCACGCGTTGGTGCTCAGCGGCATGCCGCACATCACCGACCAGCTGTGGCAGAGTGTGCTGCAGCTGCTGACTAATGCCAAGTGAGTAGGCTTCAGCATCGCAACTAGTCCACTATTCATCACCACCAAGTAACACTTCAGCATCATGGCCCACTATTGAGAATGGGTTTCTTTACAATGAGAAGGTTAAAGCCATAGTCTAGTGAGTACGACTCCATTAATCTCAAGCCATCATGAACTACTATGTAAGTAATAGCACGTGTTTTTATTCAGAAATCCAAGGTTAAGGCTATATCACCACGCTGGCAAGTGCGGATTGGCGGACTACCCCTTTGAGTTTTGCAAATTTTTCTGGTATGAATGCAAATCCCCTTTTGTTAAACAACCTTAAATTGTTTAGAAAAAGGGCCAGAACCGAATGCTTATGCTGTAATTTGTCAATTTCAGAATCCTCATCATGGGCACACAGGAGCGTCTAGGCGTGAACATTCACGTTGATCAGGCAAGTATTAGAAATTAGAAATACCTAATTTGGTAACTGCGAATGTTATTTTCTGCCGTGTAGAATGAGAAGAGAATGTGTTTGGCTTTCCTACGCACGTTCTTCCCGATTTATAAAGTAGAAGAATACACACATTTTTCCAGTAGTTCTGTCAGACTTGCGTATTTTTTGGCATGTTTTTTCCAGTACCCACTGAATTTAAAGCAAGCTATGATTTACACAAAAAAAGATTTTGTGATCTCATGAGGTTAACGAGGGATTTAAGGAATTGCCAAGATTTTTTCCATCTTGATTCATAACTTTACATTTCATGTTGCAGTTAATGGACGGCATTGCAAATAGTTGTCCCAACTTGGAGCGCTTGGAGCTTCGCTGGGATCCGGAAAACCTGCGTTTTAGCGACAAGAGTCAGAAAGCCATAGATATTTTACGCGTGAAATGTGTGAAGCTCAAGTGCCTTGTTCTCAGGTAGGTTGTTTTACCATCTATCTACCTACATATCAATATTTTGGCAGTTTTTAGTAGGTGAGGTTAACAAAAATTTGTTGTTTTTCTTGGAGTACCAAATGAACTATACTGCTAGTCAAGGCAAGAAGGAATCAATTTTACTCAAAAATATTTTCTCGTAAGAAGATTGTTATAATTACATTATCTGACAAAGTGCCTGATATATTTTTTTCAAGTACAAAACATTGCTATTTTGCAGTGACGGGCGTTACTACGAAATCGTGAAGGCTAACTTCGAGCGCGCAGACCGTACCACCGTGGTGCGAACTTCAACAAACTGTCGCGTTTCCAATTACTACCTACTCTCCAACTACAAGGACCTCGTCTTCAACTGACCCCAGCCATGTAAAGGAATAAGCGTCTACACATCAAAATGTTCAGGCAGTCAACATTCGACGATTCTCTTTTCGTTGTAGTCAGACTCTCGTATCACCCAAACTCAATTCGTATAAATTGCTCTACTTTCTAGTAGATAATATTATGTGATATTCAGATTTCGTTTCGGAATTACACAACTACGAATTCTTTTAGCAGCAACATAGGACTCAAATGGACATACCAATCTTTTCTTGGTGTGTCCATTTATTTTGTGTTATCCCTAGACACCCGATTTTTATTACCTTCCAAAACGAATTTTTAAAGTTTTCGATTTAAACTATGAACCTATTCGGCGTCAATATTTATATAAATAGATATAAATTATTTATAAGGCCAAGCCCAACCTTGAACGATGAAAATTCACTAATAGGAACTTTGTCGTACATCCAACGTTTAAACCAGTTTTATCCATAAATTTCAATGTGATTTTATCTAGAATAGCTCACAATGGGCTGCTATGTTGCTTGTTGACCAGTGAGCAAATTTTTTTCCGATCGCAAACTCAAAACAACTTTTGTTACCCGTTTGAATTTGGGACTCTATTTGAAATATTTGGTTCTTCGTTCGTACTATACACCATCTTCCTTTGCTCATTTAATATTATATGTATAATCATCAAGGCTAAAAGTTCCAGATATTTGCAATAGAAGGAAGTATGCTCTCTTGTTAGACACATTACATTAGTTATACTATTTATTTAGCTCTTCAACATACAGAATAAGATCTTATTTAGTTGGTCTAAGGTTTAAAATTAACGGTCAACAATCAACACGTGGTAGCACTTACCTGTTATGATTTTTGTACCCTTCGTTTCCACCCACCTTGGTGGTGTTCCAAAACCTAGTTCTGTAAGTATTTATCCAATATCTCGTATACAAATGGTAATTGTTTTTATAAGAATAAAAAGAACGTTTTACTTACTTTGTTTTATTTACAAACCAGCTTTTTCCGCTAACTCAAATGCGTCGATAATACCGATGAAATGAATAAAATGACGGCAGGATTTACACACTTCACGGGGCCAAAATATACTCTGTAGGACTTTTCCCGCCAATTTTTTTAAGGTAAGTAGCAAAATGGTAGATAACAAATTTTTATACAATAATTTTACAATATCAGAATATATTTAATTTGATTAGCAATATTTCTGGAGGTATAGCTAAATTTTTTGGTGCATATTTATTTCGCCTAAGTTTTCTATTAAGAAACGTGTACAGCACATAGCTAATATAAACACATGTTGTGGAGTCATAGATAAATATAGACAATATTTTTTTTTAATAAAGATAGTTACGATAATTTTCCATTCGCCTTTCAACTTCTTTACTATACTGATACTAGTATTCGGCCATATCAAATGACTACATTGGGTAGGAATCCATCGTATATTATACGGGGCACAAAACAGACATTTATAATACGAAAGTGCTAGAACTCAGATTAAGATAAGAGTAGGATATATTATAATAATAACAGGTATTCTAGTTATAATTTTATCACTACGTCAACTTATCCAAAGGCTATGACTTTGTTTAACTATTCATAGTTCAATATAACCAGTTATACAATTCGTTCAATAGGCACATAATTTACAGCAAAATATATAATGTCGCCTCATTGTCGCATTTGATTTCTTAGTATACATACTATTTTAACGTCACAGATTACAAGCTTGACTTTTTTTATAAGTTATTTCTATACATTAAAGTGAAACATTTAATACTATGAGTGAGGAAATAAATACTAAATAAAATTCAAGAGTGTCCTACTAAGATAATAGTTTATTTACAAGTTTAATGGAAAAATTACTATTTTTATATAATTTATCACGTTAATTTTATTCAAAGTAAAAGCTATTTTAAAATAATTTAAATATTTACAAATAGCTTCTTCCGTCATCATTCTACGTTATTTTTGTTAGATCTACAAGCGATTTTGACTTTCAAAAACGTGTAACATATTTTATAATAGGAAACGGTAACAGTGTCGACGATACCATGCGTCCGAACTAAACTTAACACTAATGACGTCACACTGCAAATAAGAGACCCATTCATCACAAGACAAAATTTAAACCTTAAATCACAGTATCGAACTGATTATACAATAAAATCAATAACTTACTATACAAAGTAAAATAAAAAATAACACTGAAATAAGTCGAGCCTAAATTTCATAGTTTAATTAAAGATATCTAAGTCTTCCTCGAACAGTCATCTGATTCCTTCCGCGAGAATCATGTCCGGCTCTTCCTCTAACAACAGGTTCTGGTTGTTGCTGTTCTCCTCGTTGCCAGTTTCCGAATTGTTGTCTTTGTTCGTATCATTGTCTATTCTATACAATATGTCGTGGCACAGAGGACATCTGTCCTGGACGTATAACCATTTCCGTAGGCATACGCCATGAAAGAAGTGGTTGCAGCGCGTTATTTTTGCAGAATGCATTTCTTGGTAGCATATAGCGCAGACGTCGTCTAATCTATTCAGCTGGGCCGCCGAAGCCTCTCTCAGTGAATTTATTTTATTTACAGCGGTCCGTCGCTTCATAAATACAGACCAGCCTGCCCTCGCTTCGCACCAGATATTGAAGTAAGCGTGGATACACATCATCACAGCCCGAATCGCCCCTCCGGACTCAAACAATAGAATCCAGGCACCGTTGAAGAACAAGAATATGCCAAAACAAAACTCTATTGTGTTTCCGAAGGCGCGAATGTAATACACGTAGTCGTCTAATTGCTCCCAAAATGAGCTTCGGTCAGGAAAAGTGAGTATATCATAAGACTGACTACGACTTTCACTATAACTTCGATGCTAAATGCGCTGACCGCCAAAAGCCATGTGGATATCGAGTGTTGAGACCACAGGTAGACTAATAACGAAATGGGGAATAATATAAGAAATGCACAAACGCCCAGTGCTCTCACGTGTCTATGAGTACTCGGATTATGAGAGGCACTAAGCGACATTAGCATTGGATTCACAATATTGTGCAGGAAATGCAATAGTGCTGTAAACAGCAAACAGAAATTCCTGCACAAACGTACAAATCTTTTATCAGGATTAAGCGAAGTCAATCCTGTTTGCAGAGCCAATATATAGAAAAGAATCGCAGACACCGTGCCTATACTCTTGTCCTCTTCTTCGTCAGTTAGAAGAATCCATTGGAAGAAATTGCCGATGTAGTGACAGAAGAAAGATATCACTGAGGTCATACCAAGAACGGCTGTAATAGTCTCGCAACCCGTTACTAGCAAAGATTTGGCCATTGAAGCGAGGGACTGGACTGCTAGCAGAGTGGAAACCCTAAAACCTTCTTCTGCATCTTCATCGTAATTGTCCATGAGTAAGAGTATTGCATGTTCAGCCACTCTCATTATCCAAAACACCCTCAGAACGCAGGGAACGTTTAGTCGCATCCATTCGGTTTCAACTAAAGCCGAAAGGCCGTAGTTGCTGACGAATAGCCGTCCATGTTGATAGCCAGCGTATATAACTTGTATTACATTATATGCTGAGGTCCAGAGAACGTACTTGACGAGAAAGAGCGGTAACAGCGAGGAGAATACAGGTGAATGGTGCAACAGATTTGGGGGTACCGGCAACATCGCTAAAAATGACGGAGCCATAAAGCTAATTGGTAAAATTTTCTGAATCATGGGATGTCGTGGCCCGAGATGAACATTCCTGAAAAGGAAAGCTAACACAAACTGGATCGCGAAGTTTTGTATAACCAGAATTCCGGGTCCATCGAGGTCTAGTAAATTTTGCATGTTTAAATTGAGCATGTCTTCAAGGATACTTGGGGAAGGTTGCGTCGAGGTTTCGATGAGGGTGAGAGCTTGAATTTGTTTGATTGCCGAAACGTTGGTCCAGTAGGAGACGAACACTATACCGAGTGACATCATGTAGAGGTACACGATGATCAAGTGCTTCGTGTATAACACGAATATGCAGAGCGCTGACATACATCCTGGAAAAAGCGAAAAATATACATGTTAATAAAGTTGTAAGAATTAGGTACATTGTATGAGTTCAGTCGCGTTGTTATACGACATTATCATGACAATATTTCTTGATGTTCAACTCAATTCTATAGGTGTCAATGTGTCAATATTATGACTTTAAAGGGCGACAAAATGGCAAAAAAATAAATATATTGGCACTGTGCTGTATATTGATATTAAATAATGGGTCGTTGCCAACTGTATCGTTAAAACATATCGGGGTATATTCCTAGTTTTACTATTAAAATGTTTTGTTAATACAACTCTACAATCGCTGCAGGAAAAGTCGTAAATCCCGTCAATTCAATTCAATATATATACATTACATGAAGCCTTTAGTATTACCTACGTCGGTAATCGCTTGCCATCAGGGATTTCGGTTCAAAGGTCGTGTTTAAAAATTCAAAAACAATATTTATTCTTAAATAGCAAATACGTGTTTTTATTATTTATAATACTAAAAATTGATAATAAATCAACATAGACTCGTTTGCAAATGGTCTGATCCTTTTAGTAATCACATATGTTATAATAAGTATGAAAATAAAACGTTTAAATATTTTTATGTTTCAAAGACGTTGAAAGATCAAATCAAATTGTATCGTCAATTCTATTTTTGGTATCTTTACGAAATGTATGCAAAGGTTGAGGTCGTAAGTGATTAAAATGTAAATTGTAATTAAACTTTTAAGAATTTTAAAAGTAACTCTCGGTATTTGTTTATTTTGCTATTGAATATTATTGATATTTCGAGGTTCGAAGAATGTAAAGAGGAGGACAATCATTCATGCGAATATTCATCTAGCAGGATGGGCGTGAATCCAAAAAATCCCTTGCCCAAATAAAAAAAATTAGTCTTCCGTCAGAAGCAAAACTACAAATCGAGTGTTAAATGAAGACGTTGGACTCTATACTTCTATTGGAGAAGGAACGGTTAGCCTCGAATATTGGCAGTTAAATTCAAAATCAGGTAGGCATTTCGAATACCCAGATATAAAACTATAAAATATAACGGATATATACCGAAAGATTTTTTTTTTTTTTTTTTGGATTTAAAAAACAAAACGGGATGACATGGCCACCCTTCCCCTCCCCCCC
>DWJQ01000758.1:0-12838 GCA_018248915.1 Hesperia meskei straton
ATGTTCGACAACCCCAATATTGATTTAGATTTTTATAAAAATTCATAATGCACTACACACTTACGGCTAGAGTTTTAACCGATTTTGTGTCACTGGGACTTATCGACTTACGCCATTAATATTAATAGTAGTAAGCGTTTATGTTTATACCGAAAAATCTAACGCAAAATTGTCCTATTATTTTCGATCTTTTAGAATTTAAAATTTTTCCATTCACTGTGCACTTTTTCCGATATAACTTTTACTTCACATTAAATTTTAGACCAGTACGTGTTTGCTCGACCCACGCACCCCACTGACAGCTGACGGGCGCAAACAAGTGATGGGGACTTGGGGACGCACCACGCAACTCATCAGGCCCGTGACGGAGGCCGGGTGACGTCAGTTTAGTAGCCGGTGGCTTCGACATTGTCGTCAGTCGAAGTTACTTAATAAGGGTGGATTAGAGCCTACTTATGTATTCGTGAGTGGTCGAGAGTAGGAATTGAATAAAATAAATAGCGCTATAGAGACACTGGTAGTCCCATGATAGAATTCCCTGTGTCGCGGTCGCGGGCGCTATGGACAAAACACAAGATAAGAAAAAATCCTAATCAAGGACGAAAACTCATTAATAAAATTTGCACCGTGCTGAGAACCGAACATAGGACTCTTTGAACGACGATCCAGCATGTTAACATTGTTAACCATTGCGCCACTGGAGTCTTCGAAGAATTAAAGTTCATTTTAGACGAAAAGCACGCAAGAGAGCACACGATACTGTTCCCAAACTTCGTTTTATTGATTAGCGGAATTGAGGTAATTCTATCACAAAATAGCAGCAAGTAGCAATTTAGATGTTGGACTTTGAATTCAAATATCTCCTCAAATAATAAAAATGTTCATATTAGAATGTAATTATCGCTTGCCAAAGCTGCATTGTTAGAAAAACTGAACTCCTGAAAGTTGAATTTTAGTAAAGTAAAATCATTGGAATATTTTATGGGTGAAGGGCGAGTCGAAATTAGACAAATTGAGGACTCATTGATACATACATACATTGTACAAAGTGACAGTCATTATATCAGAACAACCATTAAGGCAATTAAAGATTTAATTATTTTTTATTGGGCGGATTTAAATCATTACGCCACGATAGTTTCTTTTTAAGTGTAATTAAAGAAATCAGCCTTACTTATCTGATTGATGTCTTTGCAAGAAAAAATAGGGATATTGAATACCGTAATAGAGGATCTTACCCGTGTTTTATAGGTAATCTGTTTTTTTCTTTATATGTATATTAGTAAATCTGTCTGAGCATTGGCTAATTAATTGAGAATCCTTGGGAAACCCATGATAAGGACATCAGGATCTGATGATGGCATTCCAGAGGAATTGAGGGGAACTTTCAAAAATTGTAGGGGCGACTAGTGTGTCTGTTAATGTTTTCCTTTTCATTAAGTATAATACAGCACTACAATTTAATTAAGGATTGCAGTCGATCTGATAAAGCAAAAATACAGTCGAGAGAACTCCTCAACGATTTAGAGCAATTACCTTATGTTTGGACTTGATTAATTTGTAGTGACGAGAACTTTACCAAGGGGGGCTTGAAATGAGCGCCGTCTGGCGAGAGCTTTAGAGTTACTTCTGCTTGTCGTTGTTAAAGTCAGTTTTTTGTATAAAGCAATTATCTACTCAATACACACTTTGCTGAAATGCATAAAGCCTGATTCAAACCAATCGGTATAAGTTTACACCACGGATCCCTAACGAGTAGGTAATTCTTGCGGTATTTCGCGTACGCACGAGTCGCTCTGAAGGACATTACGACCGCTAATGTTAATCCCCACAGACATACTATTACTTGCGAAATATGTAATCAATCATATCACGTTTCTGTATCACAGACAATCCGCGGTGATTCAACTGAAACTTGAAGGTAATTTGTGTGGAAGAAAGCGGACTTCGATATAAACTCGTTCTGATGGCATCCGATATCTTATCACGATTGACATGATTGCATACGATTGATGTCGGCGATGCAATGGGTTCTAGAGGGTTCCAACAGCAATGATGATGGACTCTACGAAACCACTTTCACATACACAACAAAGAAATTTTCATCGCATTCATTGGTACTACTGACCAAACTTTAAAAGATTATATGAAATCACGCTTGGATCAAAAGGAGCGAAGCTGCGATAAAACATGTTGCAAAAATTCAAAAGTAGGTATTTAAGTTTTAAGTTTTCCGAAGCGAAGCGAAAATGGGCCGAAAATATAAGTTTTTGTGGGAAATTTCACTTTACCATATTCTACTTTTTCATTAAGATTTGCTTTAAATCATTTTCTGTTACAGTTTGATTGACGAGGATTCCACTTCACGAGTAAGGAGATTTAGCCAACTTCTTAGAGTAACAATAGCATTACATTTTACATCCCTATGAGCTCTGGTGTTTGACCAGTCATTTGAGACAGGCGCGAGTAATAAAACAGTAGAAGGCCAATTATCTCTATTTAACGAGCATCAATAAATTCCCGACCGGTAACGTTGTGTTTCTAAAAATACAGCTATAGCCGGCTATATTTTATCGACGAGCCCCATGTTTGATATGTTAAACATCACTCTGTATAGCGCCATATGAATTTTATCGTGTAACTTCAATAGTCGCCTATAACTGACTGCCTGTTTGTTGTTGCACCTCTCAAGTTCCTGACAGTCAAGTCACGCCCTTCTGAAATCTCCTGACACACTGAAACGCTTATGAAATAGCCGAACTCTCGTTAAAATCGATTTATTGTGCCGATGTGCCATTAAAGACATAATTTATTTATTTGTATCTAACCGACTTGGCACAAGCTACGACAAAAAACATAGAACACTGTAGTATGTAAATGTAAGAAACGAGCTTAAATTTAATTTCGGTTCTCGGTTCTATCCTTCCTTTCGTTATATGTTTCGGTATATGTTCTTGACGCAGAGAATCCTAGTGTGAGTGTGTTGCATTATTTTCCCAAAAATATCTAGATCGGCGACAGTATACAGCTTCCGCGATATTTCCGAAATGTATATAATTATTATGTACTTTCCAAACTGTTACATTTCATATTTTCTGTAAATTTATTACAAATCACTGAAGTATAGGCATATCTAAAAGGAAAATGTGTGGCGTCCTTAGTCCAACGACGGTTATTTAAGTATATTTAGTAATAAGGGCGTAAAGCTCATTAATCACCCTGACACTACCGGAGCGCCGCGCCCGAACGCATTATGGCAAATTGATATTAATACCATATTAGTCAAATGTAAAATACCATCTTTCGTATTAGTCATAGTCTGCCGGCATATAATTTTGTTGCTTGAGGTTTTCTATTGAGACAGATTCAATATTTACTACTAAAATATATATTTGTAATAATATCTGTCTGTTGGGCTTTGTATGTAAAGATGATAAGAAAAGTATTCATACTTATCATTTTATGGTTCTATGCTATAAACAATAATGTGTAAAAGTTATTAAACATAATTTTGTATTTAGAATTTTAGATAAGTACTGGTTATTTTTGATTGTCAAAGAGGCTGAGACCCCATAAAATATTGGTGGTCAGATTATGGTATGCTGCAAATTATTTGTATTTATATAGCCTGAAATTGTCATGAAGGTTCTACGCATCATATATGTATTATCAAGATGAAACATATACCATTTTAATTTAGACATCTAGCAATACCATTACGAAAATTGCAGTCCATGGTGATGTTTTCGCATCAACACATTGTGGAAGAATGATATGAGATGTAAATAATATATGTGGCAGAATAATGTCCACCAGGTAAGATAGTTATAAGTAAATGGAATCGATTTTTCAGGAGTGTTTAAAGTCAATAGTTATCTTCAACTAATTTATCCTTAGGTTGAGTATTCTTCAAGATTTCTTAGTTTAACAGCCTTCAAATGAACATGTACATCAATAGTAAGTGATGTCACATAGATAGGCATGTATTAGGGTACCTTTCCACCAGAGGTAAACTTAGTTATGTTGCTAACATGAAGCAAATAAAGAGAGGAGACGGCCTAAGCAACTATGCACTGTGACTCAACTAGATCCTGACGTCATCACAGTAGGTGTGGCCTAAAGTCAGTCTACTGTCGGCGCCCGTCCTGTGCACAGCTTTATGGACGTTCACATTTTCAAAGAAAAGGATGAAGTGCTGTCTACTCAACATTAGATGGCGACACTATTCTTATATTTCGATTATGTCTCTGTTATATCCTACATTTATTGACATCTAGCATGAGATAGTTAAACTACATAGTAAAATCGATATAGAATGAAGCAAGTAGTGTTGCTATTGACCGTAAGATGGAAAATAAAGCGATGGGCGGTATTTATCAAGATTGCCCTGCAAAGTGTCACATATTCTTTCTTAGGTAAATCTACATACAACGTCTCCTCTCTATATATTTGCTTCATGATTGCTAATGATTCTTTTGACATCCAACAAAGAATGTGTCTTTGGCCCACCTAGAGAAAGACCACAGGGCAGTTGGTGGGGCAATGCTAAATCAATATAAATATAAAAATTGTGTTCCTTCTTTGTCTAAAGTAAGGCTAGTTATAATTTCTTCTGTATTTCGAAATTTTATAACAATAACCTATCACTCACATAATATTAAAAGGTCATCTTTCTTATTGTCATAAGATGAACTCAACAGCTATTCAATATAGTATAATATAGTTGTGAGTGATGTCAATGTAAGTAGGAGGACTTAGATGTCATTCATTTGGTTCCTTACTTTTATACATACATGCTATTGAAAATTGCTCTAAAATTGCTTCATCAATAATAATGATGACTTTTTCGATTACTTTTAACTGAAAGGTGGCATAAATAATCTATCTAGCTTGTTGTCACACATAATGCACTATCCAGAACATAAGATTCAAGAGTATAAAACCAATATCAGATAGAACAACAACACAAGTAGGTCTATTTATCAGACAGTTAGCAACAACCAATATTCCAAGTAAATAATATCATAAGGTTCGGAACTACAGTCATAATCTCCTAAATATATTGCTAGACACTTCGAAATATATTATGCTAATAAGAGATATTTTTAAAAACACACGTCATAGGACAGGACGGGCTAAACAGGTTAAAATGATAACAACGTACTCACCCAAGTCATCCATCGTAAAATATGCAGTTTTTGGAGATCTCTGTATTAAACACTTCACTGTAATTAAAGCTAGTATAGCTGCAGAACTGGGAATATATTTAAGCTGCCCTTTATTATATTATATTTGCACTAAATAAATCACGAAATAACAACCCAAATATGGGTATACTAACAGTTGGCACTATTGATAAAATGTCATTTACCTTAAGGGTATACTACACTGTCTGTCCATCAGAATCCACTTATTTTTGTTACATAAAAGATTACGATAAAATATATAAAAAATATTCTACATGATAATATAATAACTGGCTAATCAATTTTATAATATTTTAAATTTTTTGAATTATCTATTTAGTGATTTAATAATTTTCTCAAATCAAAAAGCTAGTCTATACTAAGCTTAAAACTGTAGTGCCAACTGCTTTGCAGTCGGGCTTAAAGTTACCTCTCATGTACCTATGATAAGTTGACTGCATAAGTTTAGGAATTAGGAATATAGTTGCGGATTACTTTATATTATTAAAGAGACATGATGAATCTTTATATGGTAGCACAAAATCACGATTGATGTAAGCAATATAAAAAAGGCTACCATATAAAGCTTGTATAATAAGTAATGAAAGAAAATGTTTTTGCATTTTGTGGTTTGTTAAGGTCAATTCGTTGAAATATTTCTAAACTGTACGTAACGTTTGGCTTTGGCCCGTAAGTTGACATTCTGACAAGACAAGTGTCAAGCTGTCAAGTCAAATTCAGAAAGCTGAGTTTTGTGATTGTTCGTGTTCACCCTCTGAATCGATTTATTTATGTCACTGATTGATAAAGTAATTGCAAATCCAACATATATTTCTAAATTATTTAAATTTAAGAGGAACTGAAATGACTACGATGAGCAGTACTGGGGAGCAGTTGACGTTAGCAAGGGATATAAAGAGGGCCATCGAGTTACTTGAAAAGCTCCAGCAAAGTGGGGAAGTGCCTGCAACAAAACTCGCTGCATTGCAAAAGGTGCTACAGAGTGACTTCTTAAATGCTGTGAGAGAAGTTTACGAGCATGTCTACGAAACTGTTGACATTCAAGGCTCTGCTGATATTCGTGCTTCAGCGACTGCTAAGGCCACAGTAGCCGCGTTCGCGGCCGCAGAGGGTCACGCCCATCCTCGTGTAGTAGAGCTTCCGAAGACCGAGGAAGGGTTAGGCTTCAACGTGATGGGTGGCAAGGAGCAGAACTCTCCAATCTACATATCAAGAATCATCCCAGGGGGTGTGGCTGATCGACACGGCGGGTTGAAACGAGGCGACCAGTTGTTATCCGTCAATGGGGTGTCAGTTGAAGGTGAGAATCATGAGAAAGCTGTAGAATTGTTGAAGCAGGCTGTGGGTTCTGTGAAACTGGTGGTCCGTTACACCCCAAAAGTGCTTGAAGAGATGGAGATGAGGTTTGACAAGCAGAGAACGGGCCGACGGCGTCAGAATTATTAATTCAAAGCAAACTGTATTAATAGAATTCTTCGGAATTCTTAGATAAATTTGTTTACTGTTATCACAGTTGTTTTATGAGTATTAATGGATAAAATGAGATGTTTGATTGTTGACAAAATCTTAGTGAAATTGGCGAAATGTGCTGATAGTAACTTTAAACTACAATTTTTTTGTATTTATTCTTTTTTTGTAGCTATTAACCTTAGTATGTCTAGGTTTGCTATTTGTGTACTAGGTTTAGCCTCCACATTGATAGCTGCTTACTTTCATATAATTTTAAGTGCATTATGTATTGATTAGAGTTGTGATGTCATGATTGTGTAGTTACAATGAGGGTAAACGTGTGTGCATTTTCCGCTAGAGGCGCTAGTAAAAAGTGAGGTCTGTCTGTCACTTTTCACTTTCTGAATGTCATTTGTCACTGTTTATGTATGGGTGGGCTTTGACAGTAGGACCTCACCTCGCCGGTGGCGCCAACTGGTGAGCACGAAAACGGCGACCCTCATTGAGTATTTGGCCAAATACAATTTTTAAGCATGGGTCACGTAAAATTCATCTAAATGTTATTGATGTAACTTTATGCATTGTTAGTTAGAGAAAGTGCAATTTTAGCTGTATGTAGCTATGATATCAAATAAAATTAATGTTGTTTTAATTACTTTAAGAAACGGTTAACATTTTAAAATAATTTACAACAAACTGTAAACACTGTTTGATTGTAGTATATTGTTTGTATATGAACTTACTCACATTTTTGTTCTTTTGCGCAGCTACAAGGCATACAAAAAAACCTAAAAACCAAATATTTAATTCCAATTGAATGTCATAATTTAAAATAAATACTTAATTATATTATGTAACTATTTCATAGCATGTAAGTGTATGTAATATCCACCATTCCCATGGTCCAAAGTGCTGAAACTTAGCTGTATTCTAGATCACAATCAGGGGCGCTGTAACCGGGCGGGCAAGGCGTGTGGGGCACGCGGGCACCACACATGGGGAGGCGGCAAATAGACCAAAATTGACCATAAACATAAGCCTGTATGAGATTGGCATTGATTGATTGTTGAGTGCATGATTCATTTCTACAAAGTTGCATTGATATTCCAAATACTTGGGTGTATTATTGTCCTGTTCGTAGATAAGGTAGAAACTGTACTATGTTAATCATATTTAGCATGTTTTACAATATTTACATAATCAAGCAAATTTATTCCCCCTTGTTGCACAATATTAATAAATTGTACTGTGTACCTACCAATTAAAAGTTTATTATTATTTATATTAAAGTCACAATGGATATAGAAATAAAAAGTCATTGTAAAAATAAAAAGAATTTATTTATTTACAAAACACATGGATAGTAAACCGCTTCTATAATGTGATTTAATTTTTTATTTCTGAACTGATTGAATTTGAAAGGAACAACATTTTTTGATAACTTTAGGTGCTAAGATACATTACTTGATTCACTTCTAAATCATTATGCTATTTGAAGATGAGTATGTACAAAATCATAGATAAACACAAATATTTTGACAATCCAAAAAAAATATCTTGTGTATCCTCCATGTACAGCAATCATTTACATTTTTATAAACATACTCGTACACTGTAGTACACTTACATAACAGACATTTTAACAAAAAATTATAACAAAGTTCACTTTTTCACCATGAATCAAAGGTTCCGAATCCAAACTTGCCGTCTTTTTTTGGTTTCTTTGCAGGAACCTCTGTGGTTTTTACTGTCTTTGCACTTGTTGAAGATTCCTCGATGTTCAGATATTTGCCCACTCCATCCCTGAACACCTTCAGTGGCTGCTTACTAGCTTTCTGTTTATGTTCTTGTTTCTCTACCTCAGATTGTTTCTTCAACTCTTCAACCCTTTCAGCGGCGAGCTGTAAATACATAAGAGTGTATATATTCATTTTGTTTATGATATTAAAAACTTCAACAGTATTAATCAACGAATGTTCTATGACAAACTAACTTGTGATGTTATCAACAGCTCATAATACTCATACAAAGGTCAGGCAATTAAATAGAACCAAAATAGCACACTAAACAGTCGAAACAATCTTGACAATGACTTGTTAAGAATAACAATTATAGGGTTCAGTTGGTATTATACTTGATAAACATTGTTTTCGGTTAATTATCACACTTCGTATTAAAGAATGCAAGCAACATAACCTTCTTAAAAATTTGACATGTGTGATAAAAGTCATAGCTACCTGTTCCTCCGCCTCCGCAAAGGGGTCCACAAACACCTGGGCTACCTCGATGATAATATCACTGATCGGTCTGTCTCTGTTGTCCACTTCAATGTGCTCCATAGCATTCAATGTCTCCAGGCCACCGACTAACTTGCCAAATATTGTGTGCTTGCCATCTAGCTGTTTGCAAGATCTAAATGTTATGAAGCTGAAAGGAATATAATTTTTTTATTTAATTATCAAAATTACAACTATTGATGAGATAATGACTATACTTTTTACACAATAGCTAGAAACATAAAAGAGACAAACAGGAAGTACATGAACAAAAAGTAATACAATAAGGTCCCATCGCTAAAGAGTGATTTCTTCTAGACAACTTTAGGGTAAGGATGAAAGATTTTCAGTATAACCCTACACTGTAACAGAAAGATAAATGTATAACTAACAATTGTGAACCATTGGTGTTGGGCCCGGAGTTGGCCATAGACAGAACCCCTCGCCCCACGTGATGCAGGTTGGGTTTGATCTCGTCTTCGAACGGCTTCTTCCACACTGACTCCCCACCCAGACCCGTTCCTGTAGGATCTCCGCCTTGAATCTGTAAAATGTTTCGTTATCATTAAAATAGAGTAAATGCAGGTCGAACAACAATGTTTGTCATTTGAGACTGAATCGATACGAGAGTCGCTAAGTATATTATGGAATTGGCTCTCCCAGTTAAATAAAATAATCATGCTGAGAGTCAGCGAGCAGAAAAGTTGAATTTACCTTGTTAGCAAAATGTTATAAAGGTATACAAAACTGTCACTATCAAACTACAAGTTAGGACTCTTATGACAAGAGCGGAAATGTTTGGCTTGCCATTTAAACGAACACCGTTTGAATGCCTCCAACTTAGCTGAACCATTGCTATCTATCAATAACAACTGGGACCGACGGGTTTACGTGTTCCTTTATACTAGTTTCATTCTCGGTCAGTAACGCGTAAGTGTTTTTAAGGTGGTTTTATTAACATATTTGAGCGATGGAGGCACTATCACATAACTCTTTCCTGGTTCAACATTCGGTACATTACATATCGTTTTTTTCCTACAATACTACAATATTTTTTGCACATACCATAAAATTCCTGATTGATCTATGAAACTTTGTTCCATTGTAATATCCACTGTTGCAAAGCCTTATGAAGTTATCACAGGTTTTCGGAGTCACATCGCAATATAGCTCTAAATTAAGTGGTCCAACATTTGTAACCAGCCTCACATAACCTGTAACAATTTTTGCTTTATGTAATCATTGTGCGGTAAACATAACTATATTATTATAATGTATATTCATTTTCATTTCCATAAAATTCGACTAATATAATTCCCTCTAAGAATCTCCATACTAAAAAGTACTATCTACAAATACATGCCTTTTTTCTTGACCCTTTCATATTTGACTTCATCTTCACATATAATAGCTGCTTCATGCACAGTTTCTGGGGCCATAGCAGTGGATGTGAAGCTGGCAGCCACTTTGCCCGTGGAGTAATGAGCTGCATTAAACTTGTCAGCAGTCTGTAAGATAACATAATTACTTGTTCAAATTGTTCATGTTGATATAGTAATAATAATAAAATAATGGGAACTCCTATAAATTGTATTCTATGCTATGATGTAGCTAATGTTAGCATGAGCCCCCCAAGTCCAATTTTATATGGTCAAGTCAATAAAAAATCTAAAATTTAAGTTTTAGTTCATACCAACCTCTTTTTTAACTTCCTTCACAACAGGAGCTACATATGTTCTGTCTAATTCATTAAGAATATCCCTTGTCTCCGCTGACACTGTTTTTAATCTTGCATGAGGGTCTTTCCTCATTGCTATTTCCTCTATAAAAGCAAAATAAATATCAATCAATATTATTTATAAAGTCGACAACATGAAATGCATTGGAAAAATAAGCAGTTTTCTGTTATTATTAAAGAATTAACAATACCATACCAAAGTTAATAATTGTTCAGTGACTGATATTGCATTCATTGGTGTATATCTTTCTGTATTCTTTAACTTAGGTGTTTTTATATGTTTTGAAATGCACATAAAACTAGTTGAATAATAATGCAATGAATAATAATAATAATAATAGTATGAAATTGTTATTTTAGCAGCTCTGATTAAGCATTGTTGCATGTGCAATTGTGCATGCTAGAAAAATGTTAGAATAATAGGAGACTTTGTGAACTCACCCTCAGTCTCCACTCTCAGGTTATTTTTAACATGATGAAACTTGGATATGTTGAATTTATTCAAATTATGTGGATCTTGAATGGTGATGATGTCAGATCTAGTAAATGGAGTATCATTAATAAGATCCTTCCAGTTTTTTCCCTTTATGTTCAGTTGTTCCACTGCTTCATAGGAATACACATTACCAGTTTTCTGAATTGCCACAATGTGAGAGTTCTTGGTGAAAGGCTTAAACAGTACTGGGCAGTGATAATCTTCTTCGGCATTCTTGAAAAAGTTCAATTTTGTTAGGGCCTTCACATCTATTTTCTGAAATTGAACAGAAATACAATCTTTATATCAGTAGTTGAAAGATATCCTAAACTAGCAATCACACAGATTTTCATCAATTTCATATTTCAACTGATTTCTACAAAACCTTAGGTTTTCAATTCCTGAGATTAAACCCTTTAAACAAACAAACTTTTCAACTTTATAATATTAGTAAAGATTAGTTTATCCTGAAATAACAATTTCGAGATAAAAATGCAGCACAGTGACAGCCATAACATATTTTCAGAAATGTGTGAACTTCCTAAATGTTAAACCAGTTTTCAGCACAGTCTTGTGAACAGCAATGGAATAGTTATTGGCTGCGAAGATTGTAATTACATGGCACATCTGTAGATACTATTCTCGAGAAGAGTTCATAAAAACTGCATGACCATGCACAGAAATTATCACATACTTTTCCCGTGACAGGATTAACTTTAAACTTTTTGACGAACTCTACAATAGCTTGCAACTCAAAGATATTTCCATCGGCATCGCAGTAAGGGTTGTCAAAGGGCTGCAGGCACAGCGAACAGTGGTCGAAAGGGAGCCTCTTGAATGTTGTATCTTCCTCCGTAGCGGTTCCAGATCGTTTTCCACCATACAGAGTTGTCCATTCTGTGTACGTAAGGTACCTGGTAAGAGAAGTTATTGGATGTAATGGAATGTATCTAATGTAACTAATATTAAAAGTAATAATTAGCAATTTAGTATACATACATTTTATCTTTCTGATGCTGTCGTTTGCCCATTTTTGTAGATTTACGGTTCGGTCCTCAGTAATTAAATTTATATAGAATACTTTTGAAGTTATTTTTGTATAACAAAAGGTTTTCTTAATTTATGTATTGTTCTGTTTATTTGGTATTTTAATTTACTGCTGCGTTTTCTTTCATCTGGCTGGTTTTCATTCTGACTTCTGACATGCATGGATTTCTGACCTGACAGTTAAACAGTTTTGACTTTTGACCATAGAGTATAAAAATATCTCCACAGATAATAAACTAGTGCTCCGTTCCACTTACTACTTAAATCGACACGCCCTCGACGTCGATATTTCGTGTTCCACCAACTTTTTACGTTAAATTGTACCTAAGTGGAACTTATTTTACCATTGATATATGTATACATTGCAAATAGCGGCCTTGAAAAAATATTGCGGGAATTTAAAGAGGTTAGGTTACAATTTATAATTCCCAATGACAAAAAATTACACAAAAATATTTTTTCTGCTATGCTATAACGCTTCACAACCAACTTCATTGATAACTTCTTTTTTGGAATCTTTCCGTACTGATAATAATTAGTACTAATACGTTCCGTTGCCCCGACATGTTACTTATTTAAAAAGCCTTGACTGATTCCTGCTGTCTGTGTACAGTGACCCATCGAGTGCGTTTTTTGTGTTTGTTAT
>DWJQ01000759.1:0-12836 GCA_018248915.1 Hesperia meskei straton
GACACCGGGTACCTTTTGAAGGTTTTCCCCTCGATAACAAAAAAAGGTTAATTCCTTATTAATTAATATTACAAGGATTATAATGTATTTTAAAGATGGTTATGAGGCGATATATTTATTCTGAATTATAAATGACATTTTAAATATCTTAACATAACACTCTAATAAAATAAAATAAGGAACGCTCGAACGCATATCTAATTATAATTATCAAATGACGCTACTTTTATAGCGTGTTAAAATACGTTTTATAACGTAACTAATTTACGGAATGTACAACGAAATCAGGTGTCATGACTTCGAAATCAATTAATAAACCTGTGATGCAATATGAGTGATACGATAAGGGAACACTATTTCGCGGGTAATTAAAATGTGACGTTAAGTTTTATAATTAACGTATAAAGTATAATTAGCTGGGTGTGAATTATAATTAACGAATAGCATTTTGTAGATAAATCTAAACAACCTGTAAATGTTCACGCTTGTATAATTATCGTGGAATAATCGGCTAATAACTTTGGATGTCTCGTAGTAACGAGAACTGCTAACTGGACTATTACTTGCAACAACTACATAAGTGATAATAACTAACCAGTCCTGATACCCACTAACGAACAGACTAACTCACATTTTAATAACACTCCATACTAACTCAACTAACCATTCTAGTATCGATTTCAATCTTGACAGTGTCATGGTTTTTGTGGGCAGCAGCGGAAGGGTTGTGGTGCATACTAGTTTGCAAGCTTAATTCCATAAAAAAATTGTGTTAATAGCAGTTGAAACACAGAATGGCTTAAAACGAAATAAGAGTATAACAATAATTGACTACGTAGTCTAATTGGAATTGACTATTAAGAAGGTCCTGTATTCGGTTCCCTGCTGGAGCAGATGTTTACGTGACAGATAAAAGTTTGTTCTAGGGCCTAGGGTCATGGGTGTCAGTAATTAATTATATGTGCTGATTCCATACGACATAAGAACGACATAAGATATGAATGTGTTGGCATTTATTTTATTTTTTACGGCAATGTACACACATGTTCTTCAATTTTAATGAGCCATGACAACTGACGTGTCCCCGTTATAAAATTAGTTGGACGCCGGGTGTCAGCGTGATCCTCTACCTGATCGTATTTCATTAAACTACGTAAACAACTTCGTTCTCCCCTAATTCACTTTTTATCAGTGACAGCCCTATTAAAACTTAATACCATATTCTGTTGTATTTATTAGGTACTATAATTACAATGTTACAAAACCCGTCGATAAATAATCATTTGTTCTATTTCTGAAAAAAAAAAACAACGCACGATCAACCTCAAACGGTTACTTTTCATGTCACTCTTGAAAAATTTAAAACCTTTTTTTGGGTAAAATATCTTTTGCTTGCGCAATATTAAATCTTAAATTCCGAGCTAGCATGAACTCTAATACAACCCCTTAATATACCTAACCTGCAACTAATTAGTTACAGATATGTATCACGTACGCTTAATTATAGATCGTTTTGGAAACCGGATTACGAATGGCATACAAAATGATATCTTTAAATGAGATACGAATATAGTAATTACTTCTTGCCAGTTTAAGTGGGTTTTACAAAAATCACAGCGCTTCAAACTGACTTATCTAGATTGTAGATAGCGTTAATCTGATAAAGTTTAATGCAATGAACAGAAATAAAAAGGCCGTGTACACCGAGCTTTACTGTTGAAGAGTAATCATAAAGGTGCGCACAGATAGGAGTGCCGTCGGCGCCCGGTCTCGCCAAATCCCGCTCATTTTAGGGATTTGCAGTTGAAATTAGTTCGCAAATCTGGGGCTTAGTCGACCCCCGTTACAGATGTAGATGGGAAAGGGATGTGGATAAATAACCCGAAGAACCTTCTGAGATTACGTTGTTTATTGTTTTTTTTACGCCGATTTACAAGTTCGCCGGCTCCAACAGGAAATTATACGACACACGAACGCCGCGTCTAATTCTCGAGGATGATGAAAGTGCAACTAATCAAAAGTTATTTTGCCGTTTGAAATGAACAAAACAATGCAATTACATTTGTCACGCGAGCGGACACCGAGTGGTTTATTTGCAGTAGCACGCGCGGAAAGTATCAGTCGTGACAATTACGAATTTACAGCGACGAGCGAGTACGTAGCCGACGTTTTTTCACGTCGAATCAAATAATCCTATATGTGTTGACGTTACGTGAATCAGTTATGATACGAAGGAGGAATGTTTGTGTGAAAGTTACGTGCGGCGATAAATCTAATTTCCCAAGCCTAATGCCAGCTAAATATGTATGAACGGCTCAATTGAAACGCCACGCGAGCGATCGGTAAGTGCGAGTACGCACGGCATAAAACACAATAGCTCTGTACGAAAACGGAATTTGAGGAAAATTGATACTCGAACGCGATCCAGTATGCTAGTCATGTCACGGCCGGTTTGTATTGTGATTAATTGTTTGTGTGTATTTTTGAACGCGCTTGCTATTTTAAGCGAAACCGGCTAAGTTAGATATGTAAGTACATGACATTATTCACAATAGTTACCAAGCCAACCGGTAGGTTTATTGCAAATCAAAATCGAAAACTCCCGGAAGATTACGCAATAATTCAAATCGTTTCATAATTTGATATGATTATCTATTCACTACCGTACCATGTCACTGTAAGTAAAATAATAATATGTATTAAAAATATTTTTATTATACATACGGTTGCGTTGTTACACACTTATGACGTTATATCACGTAGTGATTGAAATACCCTGATGTGGACGCCCCCTCGCTCGCGTGCATTCGGGCAGTTTACGCATCTAGCAGCGAACGCCCAATAAATATGCGTTTGACGGGACGCGTATATCACCGCTCTAGTTGGGAAATTTTATTGATATGGAAGGCTAGCAGTCCATCTGGCGTAGAACCTCATATGTAGAAAGCTTTATGAAAGACCTAGTAAAGTTATAATATATAAAGTTATAATATATAAATGTAATTGGACATATACAAATCCAGATATTAGTCCATAGCTCTGCGAAACAAGTTGTTCCAAGCAATTGAGCTTTACGACAAAGCTAGCAAGTGTGAATTATCTTGTACAACTAGTTGAAATGTGCGACATACATTATACTGTATTGTATATGACACTGTCATACGGTAATAAACTTAAGTGCTTTTAGTCACGGTTGTTAATCTTGTTTCATTATATTGTCATTAGTTATCAATACAGCAGTTAATTTATAATATACGCTTTGAAGTGCTTCTAGAAAATATGTGAAACATTCAAGAAGTCGATAATTATATTCATAGCTTAGCATAGCACTATTTCTGTAAAGACTCAAAAGTTCGACTACCTCGAAATAAGTATCACCACAAATGCATTCGTAAGCAAGAGAGGTCTTGTTAAATTGGCCGTGTAGGACTAGCCTGTCAGTGCTGCCATCTACACCAAGATAAACGCGTCGAATGAAACACGTTCAGACGCTCACGTGTTGTCGCAGAATAATTGATAGAAGTCGAAGTCTAAATAAATAATTCTCTGAGCGTAACTGGTGTGAGACTTCATTACAATTGGCAATATGGCGGTCTTGTCGTGAGCAATGACTTGCAGGATGCAAGAGTAAAGGAAACAGCCGAGATCGCGTGATCCTTATATGGATGAAAACGGTAGTAAACTACATACAGCGCAATTAACAACACAATAAATTTTATTGCGACTTTGTTTTTCGACTATATTAATACAAAACTAACCTTTTTATAACTTAATTGTTTTTCATTACCATAAATTTTTTAATTACATATGGATTTTGAATATAAAATTTTATACACATTGCTTCGCTTTTTTATCAGGAATGCATCAGTGATGCGTTTGATACTATTGATGTCCATAAACTACGTTAGCCATTTATAGACGGCTTATCTTACTCTTTACATAAAAAAACCTGTAATGGAAAGAAGTAAAATAATTGCTTGTAAGAATTATTACGTCAAGTTGGCACATAAAAATAGTTCCATCTGTCATACAATATAGAACACGAACTAGTTAACAAGTTATTTCCTTAAGTATCATTCGCGCATATTTCTTGTTCACGACACGGGCCATTTGCTCGATGAAAAAGCCGCTTTTGCCAAAAGCTCATGCATGCCAGCTTTTATGGCGACGACATTACCCATAACATATTCAAATTTTTATGGCAGATATTAAAAAATGATACCAACAACGTGAATCGCTTACTAACAGCCCTAACTGTACTTGGGACGTTTTAGTTTTGTAAAGTGAAACATTTTGCAAAGGTCACCGTTTTAGTATAAAATCTTTATACTACCAACATTAAACTCTGTGAAGTGACAGTTATTACATTGCTGACCTTTAGGTTATCTTAATAGTTTACGGTTAACAATAAGGCAGTGGTGCTTTGATAATTTGTACCAATATACTATTCCCTGAAGAGCTCCTAAGAGTCGAGAAATAAAAATATAAATTATATCAGCAATTATTCGAAAATACCACTGAGTTTGATCCATTCATTTTGATTAAAAAGATAAAGAATCTTCGTTCAAATAACAAAAATTAAAATATCGTGACACTGTAATTGAAAACGAACTTATTCCAGTCTTGATAAAATCGACACATAATACAAATGTTCAACGGGTAACATTTATAACATGTATTTTGTTGAAAATTAGACTACCAATAATTGTGTTGCTATACTCGTCCAGTATAAATTGGTCTCCCTAGAACGCGTGCCTGTTTGGTGCTAAATGAAAGCTGTTAAGACCCTCGAAAGAGCGGAACAAAAGGCGTGTGTAATTATGTGTGAAGTTGCAGTTTAGTCCGATCGTTTTACTTCTCCGTCGTTTTATTTTGAATTATGAGCATTTCGCAAAATGCACCGCCATTTGTCGAGAGCGCGAACAGCCGTTTTCGGTTATTTCAGGAGCCGTTTAATGGCCACGTTTTAGTGATCGTTACGCTATATGTTATGTTTATGGGCACTAATAAAAATGTAAAGTAGTTATAGCCCGCGATGATCTAAAGTGCACGAGTTAAAAGTGCATTTTTACGCCGCTTGTATTTTATGGCGCGAATGATGCGCTAAGTGCAAATGTTGCGTCATTGCGTCATCGTGGGATATTCGAGGTTATCTAGGTAGATATTTGACTTTAACATTTCATTTTGTTTTCGTTATACGCTTTGTTGTTTATCTGATCTATTATTTATTTTATTTAAAATGCAACAAAATATACAATAACTAATTATTATTTATCTTTAGCTTTAGATCACAAAAATTTATTCAAATAATTTTGTAAATGAATTTTGGTGATTCCTAATTTCTTATCACTTTGCTTTATTTCAGTGGAATATCATTTTATTTTTTGTTAATCCTTGCAATGTACCTACTTGATATTTTGCATATTGATTAAGTTCCGATGACAATGATATTTTGTGACAAGCATGACTGGATACTCTCAGGTTATGCTGAAGATAAGGCAACTCAACAGTTAACAACAACAGTAGCTATACTTGAGTCTCCGAGCATATGGAATTGCCGCTAAAATATTTAAAATTGCATTTTAAATTCATGTCGTCAATCTACATACAATGGACCTTAATCATAGAAGAGGAAAGCTGTCATTCGTGTAGCATGCCATTACAAACGAATTCTATATCGAACGCGAATGGAGTAGGTGTGTAGTTTTAAATAAGTGTGTAATTTTTTTAACTATAAGATAATTTTTTCTCGATGAATTTTCGTATTGTTAAAATGTATAATTCCTCACAACTCAAAGATTAACACTGGAATGCGAGCGTTTTGTGAATACGCAAACAGTGTCAGTTTGTTCACGAACGTTATCAGACAATTCCGTTAGGAGTGCGTTAGACCAACGGCTGTGGGGAGGGATTCACTTGGCATCGGAAATACACCATTATCATACCCTCCGGCACATACTATTCGACGTCCTGTGGCGGGCGAACCATTCTCGATCGTATTCCCACACGCTACCAATTACAATCCCGGGACTGGCCACATGTGAGTACATACGATACATAGGGCAGAACCCCTTGAATTACCTCCGGGGGTAATTTTTACCCCGTGAGCGTGTTGCCACCCACTCCACTCATCATTTGATATTTGAATTACTTATAAGCTATTCCGTAATTTAATTTTTTTCTCGGTTAGTTCTGTTTGGTTTTTTATTGAGTAACGGAATCATTTTTATTGAACAGATAGATACATTTTTGAATATCAATACCACTCACAGCATACTTGAATAGGTATTAAACTTCTAAGAAATTTCAAATGAAGTAAGTACAACAATTTCTATATCTTAAACATCACGAAACTTATAATTATAACGAATGCTGATGAAAATCTTCTAATAAGTTGTTTTATTTATTCCATAAGGAACTTGTGGATCACTTGACAGGGATTAATTAGCAAAAAGGTCGTGTTTTGTATATCTTCAATAACATTTTTAAGGACAGATATCAATCAGTTACAGATTCATTATATATGCATGTGCATAGAGATGATAACAGTATGGAAGGGGATGCATTCTGCGATACTACGGCCGCAGT
This sequence comes from Hesperia meskei straton, assembly GCA_018248915.1. Classification (NCBI taxonomy): domain Eukaryota; kingdom Metazoa; phylum Arthropoda; class Insecta; order Lepidoptera; family Hesperiidae; genus Hesperia; species Hesperia meskei. The sequence goes on from DWJQ01000759.1 coordinate 6,589, forward strand.
CTAAAATATTACGCACAATTTGTTTAACTGTTCTTTGGGGACTCGGGACCGATGTGGCGTGATAATTTGTTTGATACGCGACCACTTAACAGGTTAGATTGCGTTGAAGTACTGCATCTCGTGAAGTTATTAATACGATATGGAAGTCAAAGAAATGATGTACATATATCAACTGCACTTGCAACTGCTATAAATTTTAATTGAAATATCGATATGTGTGATAGCTACCTATACGAAGGGGATACCTATTAGGTATATCTATGCGGTGCTTCGGCATGTCTTTGTGTAAAAGATTTTTTTAAATTATATATGGAAGCTTTAGCATCTTATGCTCTTCATTGCATTTCTGAACCACTGCTAAGTTCGGTTTCCTTCTCAGAATCACGCTTCTTTCACTGAATTCACATAGCGGTTTTTATAGTTCATAGAACAGACTTAAGGATAGGTTAAATACATAAGTACCTAGAGGAAATGAAAACAATCCTTTAGTAAATATCAAAAAGAATATCCAAGTGTTCTACCATTGCAAATGGTACTTCAATTTACGCCACAAAACGCATTCAACCTCGGATGTCCTTAATTCAGCCGTTTCACCCACGCATCGATCAAACGCCCATGACAGACGCGGAAAACGTTATTCCATATTCATATTCTATCCACAACAGGCGATCAAGCCTCTCACTGATGACACGTGGTACGTAAATAGGACAACTACCCTATACCACGGTGCGTTAGACAGGCTGGTAACGCCAATACTTTTGCCGCAACAACGTTCCGAACGATCGATGAAATGCTGAAGTAGCGCCAAATATAATATTGTTGGATTAATAATTCAAATTGCGCAGAGCAAACAATAACACAAATAAAAAAATACATTATGGACAGGAATTCTAACGTTTTTTATTGCAAGTTCACATCATTATCTACTTAAAAAATAGTATCTTTGATACGAAAATCTATTTTGAAATTTCGAATAAAACATTTTTTAAATTAAGTTTTGTCTCTCAACGAATTTTGATCATTATTGGAAAAAAGTTAGTACGCCATGTTACTTTCGCCCGTTCCAGTCGATATTTTTTGTTTTGACATTTCTAAACGTACGACCACTTTTCCCGCCTACAACTCGAGTTCCAAATTCGAAGGGGATCTTTAATCGCACAGATAAAAAATAATTCGTACTAACAACACACAGGAGTCAAATTCGATCGGCAGAATTAGGGCTCGCAGTTTCGTAGTTAGAAACGCAATCGAGTTTTCGCGTACTTATTATATTCGACACCCCTTTTTGCCCTTTACAGCAAACGTAGAATGGCCGAGGGCGATCCCCTAATACGCGTGCCAAACAATATTGCGTTTCGTTTCACAAAAACACGTTCGCGGTAAATCGATAACTGACACAAAAAATGGTTTAGATTTAGACGCGTGACATTGCAAGAATGAAGTCGTCGTCATATCGCGTTTGTTACAGTTACTTTTGTGTTTGTTAGGTACTTACTTATGTATGTTGACTACTGCTTGCTTCGTGATTTGTTATCATGACAGGTAGATAGGTACCTACTTATGAAGAGATTTCCAAAAAAATGTTTTTATCTTTACGAATCTAATCACAAATGTATGATCATCTATCTACGTCCTTGGTAATCTACCCATTTTTCAGTAATCTGCTATTAAATATCTTTTTGGTATCGTAGGAAGTACCTACCTATGTACTTTACTATTTTACTATCGATGTCTTCAGAATAAATTTATTCCCTCTAATTGAACTTTCCCTTTTTGTATCATTAAATAAAATTGTACCCAAACTATTAACCTCGCTAATGATCAACGCATCCATACCTTTAATTGATCCCTAACAACCTGAACAGACGTAGATACGAAACGTGAAAACTATACAATTAATAAACACGACCACGACATTACAAAAGGTTGTTAATTAATAACGCTCGTATTTATTTAAACAAGACAACGTACAGCCGTCCTACTATTAAAGATCATTGGAAAGCCACATGTCATTAGGGTATCCACGTCGCGGACTAATTATCTATTAGAAAATACGTAACACTCCCGGGGCACAATGCACAAAGGCCATTGTGTGGATACAATAGCATGAGTCATTCGTGACGTATACCAAGACAATGAGACGAGCGCCCGTAAAGGCGACCGACTAACGGAGGCCGATAATTCCCTAGACAACGGAAAAACTGAATCATTCCCAGCGGCCGTGCCTAAGCGATATGTGTCAACACATAGGTATTACGAAATTAAATTAATGCAACGCCCCAGTGGTTTCAATATTGGTTCCCCGCATAGAATTATGTATGTAATGTTTAAAAATCATTGAAAGATATAGAAATAGTTGCAAGACCCAGGGGCCATATACGTATAGACTACTTGTTTATCAAAAATCAATCGCGAAAGGCTTGAAATAGGGGATGAAAGTTTGGATGAAAAATCTAAACCATTTGACCGATGTCGATGAATTTTCTCAAGAAAATACTCGATGACGCAAGGTCACACAAAGTCTCCTTTTTTTTCAAAAGCAAACCCAAAAAGGACTGAAATAGAGGATAAAAATGACAAGAATGAATTCCACGCAGGCGAAGCCGCTGGCGGATAGCTAGTGCCTCATAAAGTTATCAAATAGGTATGTTGGCGTCTTCGCATGACATACTCTACTTGGACAAAAATAAGAACCATTACACATTTATTTAAGAAACATTTCACAAAATTATTTATTTCTTCATTTATGTAGTAGTAGTAGTTTGTGTAAATCCGATAAACAAAACCCTATTACTTCATAGACAACACAAAACAGATAAATTCCTTGCTTTATTGAACCTGTGACTTATGTCTGTGAATAGTTGTACACAAAGCCGCGAAGATTTAAGATTAACATCGCCTAATTCATCGATAAAGTATACAATAAAATAGAGAAAACTTTTTAAGTATCTATTGTCCATTGGCTTTGGTTTAGTAGAAAACAGTGATAATACAAAAGAACCAACCGCCATTAAAAGCCTTAAAAATTTTAAGTTAAAATATTTTTCTAATCGATAGATTAAAACAAAATAAAACTACTCACCACAACCACAGCATAGCCCGCACTGTGCGCGTTGAAAGGCCTGAAACAAAAGAATCTTCGTTTAATACAAAGGATTACGAAAACAAGCGAAATTATTTGAGAACGCATCTGTAGCGGGCCGCAGACTGAACGCGGCATGAATGGAATAGCCAGCGAAAAAAAACAAAAGAGTAAATCAATCGTACGTCATGAGAAGAAAACCCATCAATCAACCGTGCAACGTTCAAAAATGGAATCAAGCGAAGCGTTTTTTGTTCCAAGTTCAAAATACCGACGACCTTGCCACGGTCAACTCGAACGCTTTATCCTAGTCCAGATATTTCGTACCTATTGTTTTTTTCTTTATACTTTTTGCGTGCAATAACGTACACTTAGTATATAGTACGTGCTAGTCAGTATCCGAATAGCATTTGGTTGTTACTTGTTACCAACTCGCTTTGTAGGTACATAAGCGATTATTAATATTAAATGTATAAATCAATCACGCCATCATAGTTTTTGCGCAGTTTGCGCTCAGTTGCACGTGAACGGAAATGTTACATAGATAGACACATTATGTATAAAAGAAAAAGAATTCAGGAGTGATTAACAAGAAAATCGCAACTTATTATACCTACCTACCCTATTTGACTTTTTTACCAAATTACTTTTTCGATGCTATTACATTTTTTGATGGCATCTATTGGAGATGTGAGAGATAAGTAAATTGCTTTGTAAATAGAACTTTATTACAAACTATTAAAATCCATTCTAAAGATCAAATTGAATCAATAAACTTCGGGAAGCCTCACCGTGTAGAATAGTCGTGTCGTCCGCTGAGGATTTTATAATCCACATTCAAACTGAAGTATCCGCTTTATAAGATCTTTTGAAGGTTACGGAAGGAGCAAGGATCTTCGTGGTCGGCTGTTGTCCTCGTAACAATTAGCATGAAGGTGCAAATTACATTTGGCTTTTTGTCGGCACCGTGGAGCGCAACCGTGTCACATTCAACTGTGACAAATAGCCGCCAATCATTGCGTTTCAAACTTAGAACGAGTTTCGAATGACCGAGTGCACTGAATGTCACGGCCCTTGTCACTTCAAATATTTTTTTGTCAGATGCCAAGATCGTGATGTCAATGACTTTCAACATTTTTCGGCTGATGCAATGTCACGGACAGGAAGTTGTTCGAAGCTGAAGTCAGTTGCATTTTCAGTGTTTGAACAGGTGTTCTGTGAGTGATGTTGAAGTAAGAGGATTGAACGACTGAGCCGTGAGCGTCGAACGTCGTTTATAAGGTGCTACACAAAGAACGCGTGACTCACAAGACACTTGTTTTTCTATCGATGATTTTGCGTTATTTTTTACAGCCGTGCAACGCCCGCCGTGACCCGCTCGACCTACTGCTTGTTAGAACTGTCCTCTATTCTTTTTTGTACCTAATTCCCCCCACTATCCTCCCCGAAGTAAATGAACGCCTCACGAGATTGCTCGATAAACTGCTCCGAAGTAGCGTAGCCCGGAGTCAACAAAAACCTGTATTAAACTGATTATGAATTCAAATACATAGGTTTCTCATCGCGTTCATCGATTAAATATATTTTAACGGGCGTTCACGACCGAACGTGTTGAACATTGAGATCGGCGATCATCGTGGACTTATATATATTTAATTAGTACACGTTCTTAGAATATAAACTTAAATGGAACTTTCCAAATAGTTGTGTTATCGTAAATATGCAGTTAATAGCGCGGAATGGAGCCTCAGAGATAAACTAATAGGGGAGGCACTTTGGAAATAATTAAGACCGTAATTATGAGCCTCTATCAAAATACCTGAGCGGCGTATCCGAATAAGAATCTAGAACAGGCTTTCATATTTATTATTATACCGTGTTATACGTTTTATCTTGACAGTTAGTTGTGCCCATTGTTGTATGCGTGTGAATGAGTGAATGTTTTTATAAATGTAACTTTGACGTTCACCAAGTTTATTACGTGATAAATAAATGAGCCCTTGAGCTACATTTGACGTCTCCGTGACATTTTCAGTCAACATCAATTAGAAGTACAGTCTTATTTAAGGCTATTTGACTACTTGTGATGATCCTATCAAATGAAATGTTCTGGGACACCGCCAAACTAAAAGAAAATACATCAAACTAATGAATTAATTAATTTCACAACAAATAGGTAGTACGTTGAACTTGTCCAAAACTTGTCACAATACTCTGAACAAACCTAAAATATCCATTACGATTTCATACAAAAATAGAATCGGACAGGTTTCTAACGACATCCGCAGTAAAAAGGGCACAAGTTCTTGAAACTATTTTGATAAAAACTGGAACTACTTGTGCAAGCGGCCAAGCTGCGGGAGGTCTGACAACACAAGTAGGTACCCATAGAATTACTACGAAGTCTAATAACTACAAGATAGTTTAAGATGCAATTAAATATTTTCGTTGTACTTTTAGCCGGATGCTTAGTACATTATTTCTGTTTATTATTAGTTAACTACTACTACTTACTTACTCTCATTACATTAGTAAAATGGTCTACGATGTTGGTTTCACAAATAATTATTCTGTAATTTATTTAATACCTCATACTAGAAACACTATGTGCTACTGTTTGTTGATTCTTGAAAATAAATAATTAATTATATAAGTTTCTTATTTTGTTTAGCAATTTAGGAGTCTTGCAAATAGGCTTTTGTGCCTTTTCTTATCAGACATTAACACTACAGTGTTAATCCCAATCTCCAATCGTCAGTGGTTGACACTAGTGAGCAATAGATGCGGCCATGACGACAGGTGTTTTATGTCCGAAGTCTGGGCTCTACCACCCATATAATCCTAACGATAATCATGCAAGGTGGAAGGATTTTTTGTCCATTTTGCTTCGGCACCACCCTCCTAAAATTCACCGTGAAATGATTTCAAGTGTTTCGGTCGTAATGAAGAAGAGCCAGGTGAAGCAGATCACCACTACTTTAACGGTCACCAACGCATCAGCGATGCTGTTGTTCTGTTGATAAAGGTCTGCTTTTTTAAAGCTAATCGCTGGCAAACATGCAGACAAATCACTTGATGGCAACTCAAACGTCGACCGTCATCCTCGTCTCGTCTATCCGGCCACGGGAAGCCGGACAGGTATGTGGGACTCGAACCCGCTAAAACC
>DWJQ01000760.1:0-12834 GCA_018248915.1 Hesperia meskei straton
AGACGATTTTACGATCTGGCCAAACTGAGTTGATCATTTCATGAAATGTGACCATTTCATGATATGATCGATCATTTTATGATTTAAGCAAATCTACGATATGGCCACGACAGGTAGATAGAACCTGATCAAACTTATGAGTACTGCTACTTTATTCGTTTTGCCACCGATGTGAATCATCGATTGGAGAATTTTAAGGCCGTAGTCTATTAAACTGCAATGAGCTAACTGATAAGAACATAGAGCTCTCGAAACTGGTATTTGAAATTAACTATTTCTTAATTCGTTGAAACAACGCCTGTATACTAAAAATCTGATAGACTAGACCAAAACCCAATGGAAGGACAGTTATAGGCTACAAAGAAAATGTCTGCACAACTTGCAACTTTAATACCAGTAAATAAAATATATTTTCAAACTCACTGTGGCCAACCCTCTCCAGTCTGCACCGCGAACAACGTCAACATAGCGGACGCGACGTTGTCGTAGTGAAAAGACTGCGTCGCCCAAGTTCGCCTACTGACGCGCGGTAGCAAGCTGTTCGCCTCGTAGACGAAATAATAACCTCTGGAATGGTAATAGGAATCATTTTAACTTTGTACATGCATCCGAAGAAAAAATCATAAGATATGAAAATCAAGTCACACAACACGAGGACCTCTCAAGGCAATGCATATTTTCGAATTTGAACACCAAAGCTGACAAACAAAAAATCATGTTTGGAACTAGTTACTATCCTCGCTTCGCTTCAAGCTGCGTCTTGCAAACTTTATCTCCACTCGTAACTCTGTTTACCCAAAGTTGATATTTAGACAGTTTAAATATCTAGGTATCATGGTATAGACATCGACTAGTTACAGTTTAAATAAAATTAAATACATAACATTAAAATAAAGATATCAATACTTACTGGCAGTCTTCAAAAGTATTCTTACTGATATCGGTGCAGTGAAAAAATTTACCATTAAAAAGTTGAACCGCAATTACAGCAAATATGAATTGAAACAATATGTACACAATGAGAATGTTAATGACATTTTTCAAAGAGTTCACAACACAGTCAAACACTGCTTTTAACTTTGGAACACGTTTTATAGTCTTTAAAGGTCTGAGCACTCTTAACACTCTTAACGATTTTATTGTAGATAGGTTCTGTCCCGCACCCTTTTTTACACCTCTGAAACAAAATGGAAATAATATAAATACATTTTATAACTGCAAGTATAAGTGAATATAAATAATGTTTCATTGGGAAATTTAATCGTGATCGAATTTTCCAAACAATGATGGTCAGTTATTATAATATGAGTATTACTAAGAGGGGTGAAAACTTAATCGTTATTAAGCATTTGTTAGTGAAAACCTAAATGATCAAACATTACCAGGACATTAGGCGTCAGGGTTCAATATCTAATGAGGTTGAAAATTAAATGAAGAGTTAAAATTTTTGTTCTTGGTCTGGATTAGTGTTCTTGTCGTATGCAATCTACGCGTGTAGTATTATCGTTATGATGTGAGGTAACGAGTGTATTGTAAACAAGAAAAGAAACATACCCGATCTCGAAACCGAAGCTGACCAGGGCACAGATGACGACGGCGGCATCCATGATGTTCCACAGGTCGCGGAGGTACGCGCCCGGGTGGAACAGGATGCCAAGGTCCACTATCTTCAACAACATCTCCACGGTGAACACACCGGTGAACGCGTAGTCGAAATAATTCAGGACTTTGTTCCTGAAATTGTTTTATATTTGGCGTTACTACAATTGTTTTATATTTGGAGTTACGGAAAATGTTTTATATTTGGGGTTAACAGTATCCATTCATGTCAATGTTTTAAAATATTCTGTGGCAATGATATTTGATTCGTTGATATTTGGTGAATGCAAGCTATTTTTTCATTATGTTCAAAGGCCTATGCGATTGAATTTTATCTATTGTAGCCTATGTAAGTATAGTTTCATTTTCAAGCATTAAGTTACCCATTACATTAAATAAAAGTTTCAAAAAGATGTAACTACAAATATAAAGTCGCCTAAACATAAGCGAGTGACGAACTTTATTTTAATAGCTTTGATGCTACTACCGAAACACGTAAAAACATTGTACAGACAGCGGAGGCCAAGTGTGCTAGTTAACCTAGGAAATACTCTTTGTAATTAATAGGAAAAAATATTTTAAATTGAATTTCTAATTACCTGTAATTATTTTCATCTACGGGATCTTCAGCTGCTAAAGCCACAGAACTCATACATATAACTAACATGATAAAAAAATCAAAATATTTTAGATTAACTACCCAGTGTGCGCCTCGCCTTATTCTGTAAACAAAGGCAAAATTGAGTTAATACCTGTAGAACAAACTTACAGCTTTCGTTTTTATGTAAAAACATAATATTATTTGAACGATGACAAAGCAATTGTTATTTCTGAAACTGTCTTACGACTTGCGGTCGATTTCAATAATGAACTATCACTAGGGAAAATACCCAACAACCATGTGCAACCTCTAACTTTATAATATCCCCATCCATAATTGACAGGCGACTGACTGAAGGATTACGAATTGATCGAATATTGAAAATTACCTTTAGACAGTCTTGTTACCAAAATAGTAGTAACAGTGGGTTTAATCATGGTTAAAATAGATAATTTAGTGCAGTATAAATTGTCCTTTATGTGTTTAATCATCACCCAAGACGCACCAACGAAGGAATTTAAACGATCAGTTATCGAAAATTTAATCCTGTTCAGATAGCAGGGGTCTGCTTCATCTTCCTTATTCCTTCACACTTTCTTCTACTAACTGTGATATAAATTCATGATACTCAGAATACTAGTGCGTGTGCTCGTGTCTATATTTCAAAGAATTGAGTACTTACGGATTAGTAGGTGACAAAATAAACATGGACGAGTATGGCAGCATTGGTTTTGGTCCATCTGTTATCTCTTCTTCCTCTTCTTTTTTGGCCTCTTCTTTCTTTTTATTCTGAAAAGTGATAATTTCTTAGCAACAGTTTTCAGAGACTATAAAATCCAAAGTGATGATATTGGTCACCACAATTCATTATATGCACCATCTGTGGTTTCCTTGGCACGTTTGTGGGTAGATTGTAGTTGTTGGTTGCATTACTACATAGCAACCCGCTTTACGGCTTATAGTTTTGTTACTTATTTAGGGACTTGGTTCGAACATCTAATCGAATTTCATCCAATTTCAAATATTATAAAGAGAAGCACCAAATATAAAAAAGTATGTCGTTGTTCATTTCAAACATCGTAAATCAAATTTTTATAAATTCTAATTTACTAAGAAACAATGAATCCATAAACTTGGGAGTACATTTCCAAAAGAATGTTCCAATAAAATCAGTAGGCAAGCCCAACAAGTTATAATTGTGTTTACTGTAATTTTGGATTGAAAGTGGAAATCACGGTTTCCAAAGTTTATAATCTCATTGTAACATGCAACATTCGATCTATCGTATCATTGAATTGATATTTATCTCAATCACTCAAAAATTACAAAACAACTATCGTACCATATCGTGAAATTTAACAAAATTAAACACCAATTCTAGTAACACTGATGCATCTATACTTAAAATAAATATAGACGTTATAATTTTACGCCATAGACATTCGGCCCACAGAAGCAACATTGATCTTCATTCGGTTTTCACTTAAAATATTGTTTACTGTAGAACAATTACATCAATTTTTTAGAGTTTTAGACCAAATTATAAATTTTAAATATACCTAATTTGTCTCACTATCCATTTATTTATGACAGTACAAAGAAGAAAGAAAAATATTCGAAGTGACTATAACTTGAATTTGATTAACTGAACTTACAATAAACTTCATACATAGTATTTGAAATGGTAAAATTATGTTTATAATATTTTCTAAATTTTCACTGTTATACTGTAGCTTTTATCGTATTTCAGTTAGTAAGTTTTAATGTCAATAATAAATAAAGTAATATGAAAGTGAGACAAATCAGTCCAATAACCAATATTTTAAGTTGCCAAAACCAACGCGCACGACAAGCACAGCATATAACGACCACTGGGCTTCTTTTACCTTCCTACTTGCTTGCGAAGTACAAATGTCTATTTCAGGTAGACTTCCATCCAGCGCATGCAATGCACCCATCTCTTTCCGCAATTCCTAATCGTCCGAAATAGAGGTTGTCGAATCAATTAAAATTTTGATACATTTACTGATAAATTCATCCATCACAACAATCGCTAGACGCTTTTGATGCAATGACAGAGGTTTAAGATGTGGATTTCAATTTTGATATACATACATTATGGACACAACAAATAACTTACTTGTTGCTGTTTTTCCTTATCCTCTTCTTCCTGTTCCTCCTCGGCTGCTGTTAATTCCTGAAATAACATAACACTGACATTTACACGAAAGCAGCATATTTTACAGGGGAGCGTTTACATAACAACATCGTCATCAGCTCACAATTTATTCCGTTTTGGAATTTCACCTTAATCGATCGTTGGGACACGATTTCTAAGTGTTTCTACTTTTAATATTTCTGATCGATTAATGCAAATTCCTCGTCCGTTGTCCATAGTACGTACCTGAGCATTCGCCAAGTTGTCGACGGCGATGGCAAGAAACACGTTTAGAAGCGTGTAGTTTCCGAATAGCACCAGAACAACGAAGTACAACGAGTAAACCATCCCTTTCTTTATTCCACCTTGAGATTGGATACCATCATACATAACTTCGTTCCAGTCTTCGCCTGTTAGGATCTAGAAAATAAATTAAATAGTTTTCGTTATCAACTTCCGCATTTTATGTATGTATCTATATTAACGTAATGGTGAGGTGTGGGTTTACACCAGTCACACTGATCGATTTTCACGGATTAATATATAAATTTTCGAATAGGATATAAAATATTATTGGTTACTCATTATTAATCAGATTAATGGATGTAGTAATTCACAGTTTTTTAATAATGTACTTTATTCCAAAGCAATCGTTCAAAATTTTGTTACCTGGAAGACAGTCAGTAGCGCGATAGGAAAGGTATTGAAGTTAGTTTCTGGCGTGCCGTCCTCAAAGTTGAACTGTCCTCCAAACAACTGCATTCCGAGCAGTGCGAATATAAGAATGAACAAGAATAGAAGGAACAATAATGAGATAATAGATCTCATTGAATTTAGAAGAGATATCACAAGATTCCTTAACGATGCCCAGTACTTTGTAACCTGAAATCATATTTAATATTAGAAATATCTTATTACGAACCCAAACACAAATGAATCAAAAAGAGCAAACAAAAAGTCTCTGCAACCAAAAGGAATTCTATAAATGAATTCAGATTACGAGTATACTAATAAAAGTATTAAAATTAATTTATTGGTGATTCCTGAAGTCCGAAATGAAATACCATTTTTATAAGATATCTTATTGTTCAAATTATGTATCTTCACCGTGTATTTTATCAAAGATCTTCACCGATAAAATTAGATCATGTCAAAATTTAATTAATAGGTTCTGCTACGATTGTAGCTGATATAGCCGTTAGAGGATATCAATATTGTTTTGTTTAAAATATATCTTACCTTAAATATCCTTAGTAATCTCAAAGCTCTGAGAACTGAAAGACCGAAAGAACCACCCTTGACTTCCGACCAGACTACTTCAAAGATGGAGGCGGATATGACAACACAGTCGAACCGATTGAACGAGGACTCAAAATATATACGCGGTCCTAATGCATACATTTTCACCCACATCTCCATCATAAACAATCCCAAGAACACAAATTCGGCATAGTCTGAAAACGAAGAGTTCAAATTTAATTCTCATTTTTAGATACCATTAAAAATCCATCACATTTAGATACAAAATCAGAAGTGAAAGTTATAAAATATGCAAAACTTACATAAAAACGAGGTAAGCCATGGCGGTTGCCCATAATGCTCGACAGCGACGCATATTGTGTTGAAAAGCACCAAAACTATAACGAACCAGTAAAACCACTGAGTTTTCACTGTATGCCGGATCCAAAAGCGAAACCTCTTCTCAGCGCGCCAGAAATCCGCGCACTTGCCGGCCGAGCGAGATTTGCTTTTGAGAAAACCTGTACAAATACAAACGATATCAGAAATATAATAACATTCCTAACTAAATACTGGCAAGTTTAATCAGTTACAAACAACCAAGTTACCGTAATTTTTAGCTAAAGGGCATCTACAACATTCGACTAACATCTAGCATATTTTACACCGAGTAACATTTTACCACTTCGGTATTCCCAGTTGAGTGAAATCAGTACATCAATTATTTTAAATCCTGATCGACCAATTTGATAGTAGGTATATACCAGACGGTGTCGAAATACCATCAGAGTTAGAATTTAAGATTGCCTTCACATAAATCATCGACCGCCCACTCAAGGGACAACCTATCATGTTACTTAGGAAAATTTTACATGTTACGCTTCAAGGTAACTTTAATCTTAAAATTATTTATCATAGTTTCCACTAGTCAAGCTTTAGGGACCAAGGATGGCAGGTACTAAAACAGACTTAGCATAAATGAAAAAAACGTCTTTCTAGGTAATTCAAAACAAACAATGTGTCTACAAATGATGGTTGTTATAAAGGGATCAGGGGGTCTATTCCTAAATCTAGGACTAGAACTATTCCGACTACGTAGAAGATGAAAAGGAATATTCTACCAGCATCACGATTGATCCCATACCTTGCTTTTTCTTTGGAACTGTAAACAACCAACACACAAATACAGTACGTGTACGTAATGAAGATGAATGGACAGAGGTATACCTATAGTATCAAGATAGATAAAAGTTATTGTAATATTTTCATGCAACATTCATAACTGATAGAATTTGTATAATATATGAACTAAATGAATGATTGGTATGGCTACATGTTCTTTAGTTTCAAAAAGGTCCTAAGTAAAGAATATTGGGTAAAAATCTATCTATACAAAAAGAGGGTATTGTTAAATTTAGACTAAGCATAGTAAACTAAAATGTACAAGAGCCGAATAATGAATACCGGCTGAGATATTTATAAAATCTATAGTACCTGAAAGCTAAACCTAAAACTATTCTCAATCCTAATTATAAAGAAGAAAAAGGTTATCCAGGGGTTACAGACGAAGCATATTTTATATTTGAACGTATAAGTTAAACACTGCACAAGACTCACGCAAAATTTAAATTTCATAGTGATGAGCATTTACTGACCGTCATCCCCACAATCTTCGTCCTGTTCCTCTTCCTCGGTGTCAGTGCTTTTACTTTTTCCCAAGTTTTTTAACTTCTTTTTTGCTGCTGCTCTTCTCCGAGCTTAAATTCAAGAAGATGCTGTCAATAACTACTGCTATAAGTAGTTTTAATAGTAAATCTTTAATTAGTTCATTTTCAAGTCTTACCTTCCATTATGTGCATTTTTTCTTCTTCTGTAGTTCTTTCTTCATGTAAAATTACTTCCTCTGAAATTAAAAACGTTTCGATTACCAACAATGTGACTTTATAAATATAAGGTAAAATTTTGCTCTTTATGACTCTTACCTGCTTTACATATCCACTCAACATAACCGTTAAGTTCTTTTTCTAATTGCTGTTGTCTTCTTAACTTAAGAAATTCTTGCCTATTTTCTACTTTCTCTCTTTCTTTAGCGAATTCACTGTAAAATAGCAACTCTTAGCTGTAATTGTATGACTTACCAAAATAATACAATACACTTTGATTTTATAGTTAAATTACTTAATGTGCATGTTGGCTCAAAGAACGACGAACTTAGAAAAAATAAAAATGAATTAAACAGGTTTTTAATTAAGACCAAACAATATTAGTGTCGGTCTTATATTAAGGGTAATAAGTTATTGACGTTCTTTGAGTCTAAATATTCCTCAAACCAAAGCGATTGTGTAGACAAATTACAAGTGATTGTTAGAATAAATTATGCGTGAAGATGCTGGTCCGGGTATATGTACGTGATAAGTTAGCGTTAAAGTTGAAGTAGTTATCTCTCGAGTCGCTTTGATGAGAGCAATTTAGTTAATTATTTACTTAGTCACTAGCTTAATACCAGCTTACAGCTGAATAAAATAATACTTTGCGCAGCTTATGGTTAGAGCTTAGTAGCATATCATAGGCGTATTATACACAATACAATTTTAGTATTCACAAACTGTAAAAAAGTTAGAGAGCTATCAGAAGGAACTAATTAGGGATTAGCGTTTTGTTTACACTAGCCAGGTCAACTCCAGTTATATATGTCAGACCTGCTTCAGTTATCCAGTTTATATATCCAGTAAAGTCTTCGTTAAACATTTTTCGAGCCCTTTCCTTTTGATACTGAGCTCTACGCTCGACACGTCCTCTTTCGTTGGAAAATTCTCTGCATATTTTAATTAAGAAGCAAAATAAAATTTTGCAATATAAAAACAAAATAAAGGCGCTAAAACTTACAATAAAGATAATGTAATAACTCACCCACTAAGAACACCGAGAACTAAGTTGAGCATAAAAAATGAACCCAATATTATAAGGGGTACAAAGTAAATCCAGTTGAATGTACTACCTAACGCGTCATTTGTCTGAAATAAAGAATATATTATTTAAATTAACAATCATAATGTAATCTATAGTTATGAATACATAGTAAGTCGAAAAAGAACGGCAAGAAAACCAATAAGTTAGAGATAATGTAAGTAAGTACCTAAATTAATACTCAAAAAACTTAAATAAACAGAAAAAAGTCGATAATGATGTGTATCTCTCATCCTAAATAACAAATCTAGACTATACAGCTTTAAAATTTTCTTAAATAGGCAAAGAAACTGAAACACAGTAAATATTTATGTACCATTAATGTCACGTGACCTGATAGCATTGTAAACATTATTAATCCGGTTTTGCGCGGAATATTTAAGTTCCTGAACTAAGTGTGTTATGTGAAGTTGAGAACAAACCCAATAGAGGATGGCGGTCCAACCCTCCATGGTAATGCACTGGAAGACGGTGAGCATAGCGAAGCCGATGTTGTCAAACGACGTAATACCCTTGTTCGGCCCCTCCCACTTTTCCAGACACGTGCTTTTCTCGTACTCACACACGTGCGCGCCGTATGGCGCTAGCGTTTCATTGTCCGCGTTGCACGGTGTTGCACTATCGCCATCATTTACTATTTCACCTGAAATAAGTTTTAGTTTTTGTAGAAGAATCAAACAAGCGTTTTGATAGTATGTGATTGATTAGGAACATTTAGTAACACTAAGGCGTCTCTGATGGTCTCGAGCGTTAAAGAACGGAGAAGAAAGAATTGTGACCCATGTCATTATTTTGATCGGCTCTTCAAAAGAACACAAAAAAGTCAATTAGAAAAGATAATGACAATCTTGACAGCAATTTATCATTGATCTTAATCGTTACATTCAGCAATATCGGCGGGATGCAATTCTTGTTTGTGATCAAAAATAAAATTAACAGTGGCCGCAAGTAGACAGATATTGCTTTAGGAATGCAAACAAACAAAGTGGTTTTGTGTTTGAATCTGACTTTCACTGCAATTATTGCACGAACGGAAACTAGGTCAACACTTTTATTTATGTCAAGCAGCGCCAACTCATATTTGCGGAACAATGTCCATAAAGTTCGATACCATTTCTTTGCATAACTTGTTTGGAATGCAGTAAGTTCTACGTTATCGTCATTTAGTTCTCGAACATTTATACCAATTTACTCTCTTTCCACTTTTATGTTCACTTAGTAACATATCTTTATTGATACTTTTCAGTTTATTACTTTGGTATTGTTACTAAGTTTGCGTTATTAAATGTGAGTAAAACAATGTTTTGACCTCAAAATTGTGGATAAACGAAGACTTTTATCTTTCCGAGTGTTGCAATGGAAACGAAATAATACATAATGAAATTGTTGAAGTTGATTGCATTTTTGTAAATATACTTACTAATATCTTCTAAGCTATAACAAGTCTTATGTAGAGCCCCAGAATAAAACTCGAGGCCTATAATGGCGAATATGACGATAGCGAAAAGCACCAAGAGACCGATCTGCAGCAACGGAGCCATCGCCTTGATGATAGACTTCAGGACCACTTGCAGACCTGCACACATGATTAGTTATAAAACAAACAGACAAACAAACAATATTCTGAGACTGTGTGATGACTTTAAGAATGTTGATTAAACAACGATTTGAAGTGATTAAAACGTTACAATGGTTTATAGAGTGCATTTTTAGAATACGCATATGTATCTTTAACTTAGTTGTTAAGAATGATGATGATCTACTAAGTTACTCAGAATTTAGTTCACGAAGTTGAAAAAACTTTTTAACATAGTAAGTACAAGATTTTCAAATGTAATTATGAGTGTTTTTATAACTAGTAAACAATGGTTTCAACGAAGAACTAAGCTAAAGAATGTGTTAGTTACATATATCGGATAATATGACTTTAAATCAAGTTGGTACTTTTATATTATCTGTTTTAACTTTATGTTAAAGCTGCGTATCTCATAACACACAGCGCTTATATCGTTGGCAACGTGATATGAACAAAAAGCGCATGAAACGCATTTTGCTGTTCAAATTGTAGATGAAATGTGGATGATGAATTCTGTATGATGTATTTATGTGGACAGGAAAGAACGAAGTAAAGCATAGTAGTAGTAACAGTTACAGTTCAAGATATAAAGTTAGTAAAATCTATGATCAATTAGCGGCAAAACACCAAGATGGAAGTATCAAAAGTTAACGTGCACAATATAGACCGTTAAGTAAGCATAATGGTAGGGATACTGTTGCATAAATTTCTATAGTATCGTTTTGCAAAAGAAAAAACATTTTAACAAAAAACATGACAATGAATCTTGATGTTTACAGTACTTTTAGTATAAGAATATATTTAGAATACATATAAAATGTTAAGAAAGATGAAGAATATTTAACAGTTTCCAAAAATCTGATCCTTCGAGCCGTTTCTGGAATTACTTAATACTTCAATAGAACGCGGTGATATGGATTTGTCTTTTTTCTTTTACTGTGGAATGTATGCAACAGTGAGTGCTAATGGATGCTACAGTGCTAATCTATGAATATTCTAAAACTCACTAGGAACGCCCGATACTAATTTAAGGGGCCTCAGCACCCTAATGGCACGCAAGGTCCTGAAGTCGACGTCGGGCGCCATCCGCGGCCACTGCGTGATGATACTGCCAAACATATCACTCGATACTATAGCCTGAACTAGCAACTAGCTTAGTATAAACATACTACCAGGAATGTGCTTATAATGACAAAAATAACCAATAATGATTTAGCTCCTGTGACTCACAGAAATATGCGATCGGTTCATTAGGCATTCGTTTCATGTTATTAAGCACAATCCCTTATCTCTCATACAAAAAAATTCACTAGCTTCACTCTACTCTAATTAAATGTCATTTAAATATCTAATTAGTTACATCGTTAACAATTACTAATCACACGTAAATCTTTACGAACTTTAATCTAAATGCCACAGTTTATTCACACCTAAATAATCATTTATCTAATCACTTACATATTAGCTTTTTATATTTAAAAAAACACCTACACAAAACACAATAATATAGCAAGTCTTAAACTATTGTGCAACATTTAAGTAACCGAAATTCAAATTACATTTTCATAATAATAATAACAATAACCACAAAATATTCAAAATCACGCACCACTAAAAAATGAGATTTCTTGTAAGTATCATATCATAAGTAATTCTACGATCTGTCTCTAAAGATGTAAAAATTCTATTTTCAAAACTAGCCATATTTATTATCTACGTCAAAAAGGTCGATCGAAAAGGTATCTAGCGAGAATGTTCTATACAATATAACATAAAGTAGTTATTATGTGAACTTTTCGCCAATTACTGTGAATTACTTGGTATCCGCGAGACGAGCTTCAACGGTCGGAGCACTCTGAACGAGCGCAGCATCCGCAGGTCAACGTCCACGTTGTATTCGGCGAATATCGTCATCGACCTAGTTTTTAGTCATCGAATATTTCAATATTGTATACTGTCTAATACAATACATTTCCTACACTGTACTTCACTTTAGGACTTTGGCCAAATATTGTACAACTACACTTAAAGGTACAATGATGATGAAGCTTTTGAATAATCGGATTTTCATGTTATTGTATGCGATATTGTATGCAAAGTGATAAGTATAGAAAGTTGCACTTACCCAGTTAACACAACGAAAAAATCCATGATGTTCCAAACGTTTCTAAGGTACGACCCTCTGTGTAAAACAAAACCTAAAGCTAATATTTTTAACGAGGCTTCTACGCAAAATATTCCTAAAAAGTACTTCTCGGTCACTTCCTGTAACAAACCAAATTATGACATTTAGGTAAAATAAAATTCATGTATAATTTGTTTTAGAGCTAACATAACTTTATTACCAATTTAAAAGAAAGAGGAGGTTCTCAATTCGATTGTATGTTTTTACGAATGTAACTTTGTAACTTCTTACTGGGTAAGTCTATATTGATAACTATATCTGACGGCAATATATGCGTATTTAATTGACTTTGACTGGATTTCTTTATGGAATTCAGGTAGCAAACGAGCCTGCAGCATCAACCTTCTGCTGTCGCCCATGACTATTGTGACGTGTGTTATAGCGGTAGATATAGGTATAGGCGCGTGGTTCTCGCGCTGGAGGAGCCGAAAAGCACTGCGCTCGGAGGGCTCCGGTTGCGTTCCGTTGGAGATCCCGGAGTCCTCCACATAGCGTCGAAGACGGCCACC
>DWJQ01000761.1:0-12831 GCA_018248915.1 Hesperia meskei straton
TATCACTATATTACTTGAAGGTTCGTTACACACGCAAGACAGTTTATGAGTTCCGTTAGCGACGGTAGCTTTCATTATTTCACAAATAAATGGAATTACCTTATAACATTATTGTTGTACAAATAACCTCTTTTCAATTAACATGATAAGAAACTAGTAACATTATTGCTAAACGCATCATGTAAATCTAGTTTATGTTATTCGTATAATTATATTTTGTGAAAAAGGTGCTACAAAATAGGGCTGTACAAAATATCGGGAGTTTTTAAATTTTTAATTTATAGTTAAATAATAACTATAAAAAAATTAATATAGGTAACTCAAGTTTAAAAAAAACGTGTATTTGCATTGATGTCATTCATAGTTTACACTACCTATGTACAATATTGTACAATTATGTAATTTATACCAAGATCAAGAGTAAACACATCAATATAGAAACGAGAAAAGTTTACCGAACTCTACCTAGAAACTTTGGTAGCTGCATAAGAAGAACTCGTTCAGTTAATTTTAGATTTACGAAGTTTGAATAAGCAAGTCTATTCGGTAACCTGGAAAGGCTTTGTGATGACCAATATTCATCGGCAAAGCTCCGCGTTGTGGCGAAGTGTATTCTCATCTCAATCCGTCATCACCCACCATTGATTACGGGTCACTTCTCAGATAGAGAGGGGTTTAGGCCATAGGCCACCATGCTGGCCAACTGCGGATTGGCGCACTTCTTACGTCTTTGGTTGTTGTGACCTCTCTGGCATGCAGGTTTCCTCACGATATTTTCCTTCACCGTTTGTAGCAAGTGGCACTTAAATGCTTAAAACGCATTTGACTTCGAAAAGTCAGAGGTGCGTGCCCTGGGATTCGAATAGGAGGCCGATTTCGTAACCTCGCGCTCTTAGCCTATCACGCTAAGTGGAAATACATATTATTCGGTATTTGCAAGAAATCACCGTTTAAAGACTGAAAATATCAAGTTTACTTCAAAGGAACTCTCGAGAGGTTATGACTGCTACTCCAAATCCATTATCCCTAACGCGAAATGCCTATGTTGGAAATAAGCCGGAAAACCGGGGAGTCAAACATTTCTAGGAGTTCGAAGAAGGCGCACAGGCTTTATATTTAGGACTGAATTTTGGTACTGCAAAATAAACTCTGCAAAGGGCTCTTTACTTTGAGGGATTATATTTTGATGCTGTAAAGTAAAATTTTTTAGTGTGGGTAGTAGGGAATATTTTTTTAATTATATCTGGGTACATACGTAAAAGACTTGGCTTATTCGTATTCTCGGTTTCCCGATATTTCTTTATGCTGTGGAGACGTGGACCCTGCGTGAGATCGAAAAGAAAAAGATTGACTATTTTTTCCGGAAGTCATCTAAAATTTTTCAGCAACAGCAGCATGCTTATTGGAACCATCAACACTGAGTGGGCAGGTTCTATTAAGGATTCGGTTTACTGGTCCCTTTTAGCGTTCGCTTAGCCCACGTGTCGTGCATTTTTGTAAGGTTCATCCGCGGTTGGTCTCAGATGCGGAAACGATGATTTGCCTCATTAGGATTTGTTATTATCCACACTTTTGTCACGTATTAATCGTAAAAATATTGTATAAATCAATGTCGTAATCTGAAAGAATTAGCGGAGCGGTCAGACACTAACGATTCAAGTTCAGGTTGATGCAACAGTGCTATCTTCATGCTCTTTTGTTATAGCACTTATCCTTGGTGACGTGAGAATACTTGAAATGCGCATTGTTTCACAATACCTTAGTAGTCGGTTTTCTGGCGCAGCTGTAAGACGCGCACGGTTATAACATTCGTATAATCTTTGTACATATCATTGTTTTTTCGGACACATATGACAGGTGTTACTCGCACCGCACCGTTCGCAAATCATTACATTACCAGTTATGTTATGTTATTACCATGATATAATGTTGATTTAAACACCACCATCTTCCCGCGCCTCGCTTTCTATGTACCTAATCTGTGGAGGGCGGGTTGTGAATGTTATATTAATGTTAAAGTAGAGCCATTTTAATAGGTCACATTGGACAGTTCGCCAAAATTTTGCAAAGTAACCTTGTAAGGGAGGCACACCATATTTAATAGGTCACATTGGACAGTTCGCCAAAATTTTGCAAAGTAACCTTGTAAGGGAGGCACACCATATTATTTAAGATTCCCTACTAAATATTGTTAAACTTTTTACACTTAAAAGTAAAGAACTGACGTCGTTACAAAGTTACGTCAGTGCACTTTTTTCTTTTTAAACATTAGGGATGGTACCCAAAGGAACAGATCAGAAGATAAGTTGAATTCGAGAATCTAATCGTCAAAAAGTAATTCACCATAACAAAATAAAATATGTTTTATTACGAACAAAATTAATTTTGTTACACTTTAGGCCAAAAATATGTAATCATTCATTTTTATATGTAACGTCTAACTCAAAAGCCAGTATGCAGAAACATGAACTGTTACAAAAAAGTCATGATTTCATTTCGTGCCATTATTTGACGCATTATTTTTATCGTTCTTTTAGTCGTTGTGCGAACTGAACGGTTATTAATACTTTTTAAAACAGTCGCATTCGATTCACAAATGTTTGAAGTCCTTATCGATTAATAAAATTTAATCGATGCTTTTCAGCAAGTTACCCTCACTATGAAGCAAAGACAATCAGTTGTCAAATGTGACCTATTAAAATGGCTCTACTATACACTTAATATTATTTTATGTTAAACTAGCACAGAAACTTGAATTATGTTTTTAATTTCCATGTAATTAATTACATTTCGACGTTTTTAATTTTATTAATCGATTAAATATCGTTAAATGTCACTTAACAAATCGTAAAACCAATGCAACAAATAATAATAAATCAATTCATCTTTCCCATTCTGTCATCTGCAAATGTCAAACATGTCTAGTTCTTGTTGAAGTGATTCATCTGTGATAAGGAGTTCTAATGGATTTACGCATTTATGAAATTTATGCATTATAATTTGTAAATTCAAAGCAGTTTTTGGTGTAAAACAAAGTGCGATATTATACCGAGTGAACCGATTGAATTTTTTTTAAGTTGTTTAATGCGTGTAACATTGTGGAAATGTGATGTTTCGGAAACTGACTGACGAGACAAAGACACGATTATTTTTTAAGGTTATTTTCTTAAACGACGAGACTTTTTAACGTTACCTAATGGATCCTAACAATAACCACATAACTGTGTTCCTCAAAATATTGGACGCTTCTTCACTAAAAAGTGCACAAGTGGGACGTTTCGAAAAACGAATATTCTCATTGAAAAGTTTTGAGAATAGACTCAAGTGGTATATTAGTGCGTTACGGAAAATACGGAAATACGGTGATACATATTTATCAAACGTTGTAAAAATTGCTATCCGGTTGTTAGATCAACTCGATGAAACAGATGTAACGTTTTCGAATTTTACTAGTTTTATAGAGTTCATAACAATCTACGTCAAAGAATGCTTGACCGGGGCACATGGAGAAAGAAACGATATTACAGCAGAAATCCTAAATAATGTGTCCGATATATGGCAACTTTACGAAAATCTAAGAGACGCAGTCCAACGTCATGTGACACAAATTTCACCAACTTTTGCAACCATACCTAAAGCTGTTTACCATTATTACAAACATAGGTGGATTCCGGGATTGGAAATAGAACTCGAAGTACACGAATATTTTGAACTAATTCAATCAATGTTGCTTGAATTCAAGGATTCTCTACAGTTTAATTTGGTGACTAGGGAAAAAAAACAATTCGAAAAGTACTTATCAAAATATAGTCGGACTCTGAAGATAGTTGTTAATAATCAGGCCGATGTGTTATTAACATGCTATTTCCTACCGAAAAACAATAATGGTAGCATTACTGATGACTAGACATCGTTATTCAATTTCAATTTATTTATTTGCATTGAATAGTTTAATTACAGGGTAAAGTCATATATAAACTTATTCAGCTAACCAAGATTTTGTATGAAAAAACAGACTTATATTTATTTTAAGAAAATTCAATACAATAATTATCGTTAATAAAATGCCAAAAAAATTAAATAATAATATTAAAATTGAGAAATTCATTAGGTAATGCCATAAAAAATAAATTGAATTAAGAAATACTTTAACTCTACCATAAATAACGATATAGGAATTTCTTTAGTGTTGTCCGGTAATTTATTAGGTATATAATTTAATGCACAATGTTGGAGCAATGAAGTCCGAGGGGGTTTTTCGAATACTAGTCTTTGCGCATTTCAAGTGTTTCGGGGATACTTTTGTGCTGCAGTTATAATTTTTTTTTTTAATCCAACCGTCATGGTGTGGCCAGGGCCATAGCATGATGCCGGTCCCAAGTCCGGATAAATGGAGAGGGCATCGGAATGCATAATATGGGGTTTGGGCCGTGTCCAGATCCGTAGGGATCTGGGCGGGACCAGAGCTTCAGTTATGCATTCCCCACACTGAACACCCCATAGATACACACAGTAACTCTCCGAAACACCTCCACAAAGGCCGCGTACAGAAGGACCCGCTCCAGGAGTGAAACCTCGGTCTCTAACGATGTGCCTACGATTCCAGGCGTCCTCGTGGGATTGTTAGTCCGCCAACTGCAAGCAGGATTCTGCAGGTGGTGTATTTTATTTCCGTAGCTACTCGTGGGAAGAGATGGATAATATGGAATTAAATTTAAACTCGCCCAACGGCTCCTGAAGCAATCCGGCACCAACCACGAAGGATTCGGGGAATCGCACCTAAGGATCAGAACTTTCCTGAAGTTTATCCGAAAGAAAGACACCAGCAATCACATAGATACTATCAGCGCGGAGCTCCAGGTCAGTACAGAATTCAGTTCACTTACTATCTCTAACATCTACAAAAGTGCTCGACCTAAAACTGTCAGACATCCGCCTAACAAAAATAAGGCTGCTTATTTTCCATTGCAGACTCAATTGGCACCTATAAAATAGCCATAAATGCATGTAGCAAACTCACATCCATATTCTCTGCGACTGCGTGACAAATACCCACTGCAGTAGTCGTATAACTGAAGGTCACTTAATCAAACCTGAAAGATATGGACCCCGGAAATGTACTACGGTTTATCCAGGTTAGCATGGGGGATCAGATTTAATTAAATCTGGGTCGGACACAATACATAAGAGATGGTCGCAGTGGCGTAATTTTCTATGCATCTGGGCATAAATAAAATAGTATTTTCTTAATAAATGCTTTATAAGGTAGCACCTAGTTACTTAATCAAAATGATGTGCTGGCAGTCAATTTATAAGCGCCATAATTATTTAGAAATTAAAATTGATCGATAAAATCAATATCGGAATATCGCAAAGTAAATCAAACATGCCAAAGTAAACCCAAAACCGAGTTTTCATATTATTGAGCCAAGAGATCATTGAATAAAGTACCTAGTTGGTGGTGTGTGAATGGCTCAGAACCCTGTGTTTCATTTGATATCCTGAACTGATGTCCTGACGAAAGAAGCCCACATTGCAATAGTTTGACAAGAATACCTACTTGGAAGGAAAGTACATGCTACACAGAGTAAAATAGTACGAAATCATGCAAATGAACAACCCGCTTGATCTTCTGTCTCGTCATATTTAAAGAAATACACATTTTTTCTGTTAGTAGCGCATTACCAAGTATAAAGAAACATAATTTATTCATCGTCCAGAATATTTACGGGTTTAGTCCACAAAACTTGAAACTACTTGAAAAATGTTTATCATTCCGCCACAAAAATATTTGTCCCATTTTTGTTGTACCTTTCTTGTTGTCTCACGGATAGAAATATAGCAATTGCAAAAGAGAAAAGAAAAATATACTTTTTGAGTAACGAAAGCTTGACAATTTAACTACAGGTTCGGGCTTTACGTATAAAACGTACAGTTAAAAGCGGGGAAAATATCGCTTTTTCTGAAGTGCAGTTAGCGAATGGTTTAAATTTGAAGTGTGATGGTATCGCGTAAGTGACAGGCCTATGGTTTCGTCTTATGGTTTATGGACACACCTGCTTAACTCAGCAGCCAAACGACTTTTAGTATTCCGGAGAAGACTTGACTCAGTTTTCTTATCTTCCTACTTTCTTACCTGATGGGGGTGATGTATTTGATGTTACTGATGTGACGGTGAGTGACGGTGAGTGACGGTTTAATACGCTTGGCACTAAACTTTGCATTAAAACTTGGCGTTAAGCCCTTATCTATAATGGGTCCTCACATTTTCTTATTATTAATACCGATTTTTAGATCACCAACCGTACCTCGCGATGTCTCGCCGTGACCTTGATCCATTCGGCTGAGTCAAACATCAGTATGAATTATTAAAATCGTTGGTACCCGTTATAGTTAAAAGGTTTTTATGTGTTTCAACTGCGGTAGGAACGCGGGACCTTTAGTTTTCTTTTCAGGCTGCTTCATCATGGTGATGCTCTCAGGTCGCTCGTTTGCTTGTTATTCGACTACTTACATTAAAAAAACCTTGAAAGTACATATTTTTTATACAAACACCAATTTATACTCGTAGGTACTTACATTTACGCCATTTTTCATTATTATCTTTACCTGAAATCAAAAGAAAAGGTTTCAATTAGATTTAATTTAAATATATTATGAGCATAATACAAAATGATTATACCAATTTACATATCTTATTTCGATTCACTAAACAAATATTGTTTGTTTATCTGGTATATTTTTGTTATAAAATGTAAAAAGTAATCATAACTGATTTAAAGTTAGCAAAATTTTCTTTTTGCTTTTCACAATAATTAATATTCTTAACCTATACCAGCAAGTATGTATATAAAAAAACGGGAGACGACGGACTAAGCGTTGTTTCATTGAAAGTACAGAACCCTAAAAACGTTACCTAAAAAATAACACCAACCACGATTCGTGTTATTCTGATATAAAGTAACAGCTTACAATCTGTTTAAATTAGAGGAGCGGCCTCAGGGCCTCTATTTCTGAATGTCGTCTGGCGACAGTTCGATGTTCGTCGTATGCGCCTCCAGCCGCATAGTTTGCTGATATTTATTTATGTTCGCTGATATTTTATTAGCTAATTTTTGTGTAGTTTTGACCTATTCATCTCCGTAGGTGTCATTTATCAATATAAATTGAAGTATGTATATTGAATTTACAACGTTCCTACACGTCCCGGCGTTCCACTTTGTGACCAAAACACTCGAAAACGTTTAATTTTCTTTAGAAAAAGTGTTGTTTCGGGCGTAATGTTCGCTTAGTGCCTCCAGTCTAACCAATGCTAACAAAAAATGTAAGTATGACATTAATGACATAATATATTCTATCGTTGGTCGAATGGTAATTATGTTATAACAGCTCGTAGTAGTAGACGAATAATATGAATAAAAAATACCAAATTTTGCAATGTCGCATGAACATTACTACAAACGAGTGTGCGTCACCAGACGCCATTTCAAAAATAGAGCCACGGAACTGTTATTCCGTTATTCAGTTTTATTCGTGGAATCCGTTCGCGTTGCCGCGTTGTTCAAACGTTGTACGCAGGGGCTAATGAGTGGACAATTGGGCGGCAGCGCGCAAACATCGGAGGCGCGGCCACTGCAAACAGACTGTCCGGTTCGAATCACCTAACGCGATAGCTTTGAGTCAGGTCACGTGGCTTTACCTGGCTATACACACCAATCATATGTTTACATAACTGTTTGGGACGCAGGCGGTGATAGCCCAATGGTTAAGAATTCGGCCTCCTATTCGGGGGATTCGCGTTTAAATGGGGCACGTACTTCTGACTTTTCGGTGTTATGGGCGTTTTAAGCAGCTAATCACTTGGTATAGCGGTAAGGAATACATCGTGGAAAACTTGAAAGAAGCCTTTGTGGATTCTGTGACTAGTGTTACCTCTCATTAATGATGCTTTGATGACCTGTTGACGAACCTTTTAAAGCAATAATTACAATGCCAGTGTTTGGCGTTCTAAAAGTTGGCGCAAATCTCATAACATCTCGTATCCACGTCGCTTTGTATTTTTACATTTAATGTTGGATAAAATTTGATGTGATCGATGTGATTCGATTGAAGGGAAAATTTAAAGAGACGTAAGAACAGTGGGTAGTCAGGTTTACTAGTAAAAAAGGAAACGAAAGAAAGGTGGAAATTGTTCGGAAATCAAAGGCATTTTTTAGTTTAGCAATAGTTTTTGCTACATTACCAATTATTTAAAAAAACTGTCGCCCCGATAAATCAAAATCTATAACTTAGGTTTTGCTCGACTGGCCGGAGCCACTGACATGCCCCAAATTGTAGTATAATTTTTTAATTAAATTAATATTCGATAGCTCAGAACACAAGCAGCGAAACCGCGTCGTTTATTATTTGAAAACGTCACAGGTCACAGCGCAGTGAAACAAAATCATTAATCTGGTGTAGATTATACTTTACTCTATAAAGCTATTTATGATATTGGTATAATTATCATATACCTGCACCGGCCATCACGATGCCTCAAAGTTCATGATCATCATTAATATCATTATCATAGTTATACCATTCTTATTCGCTGCCGTCCATGACAACTGTGACTGACCGACCGAGAACAGTATTCAATTAAACATCTAGGATGGTTAGTCCAGTTAGCAGATGGTGTCAGAATCTTAGTTGCTTAGTTTGTTAATAAGTATGTATATTGCCTTTATGGACCACACCACACCATAAATAAGGCATTTAATTTAATCATTAAATTTGAACCAGCTACTAGAATAGTACCTACCTACTTGATACATTAGACAAGGAAACGGTGAACCGTCTTGTTTATTGGCTCTCCAAGGTAAATATTTAGTATCCAACACTTCGATAGACATCGCCGTTGTAGCATTGTATAGTAATGAGTGGATTGGACAGTTTGGTAAACAATGGAGGCGACACAGGAGAGTCAACAGTCTTGCCGTTTTGATTAACTATACCTATGCAATCCTGGAAGCCTAGAATCCTATAGATCAACAACTGTTTAGGGAAAGCGCATTCTCAAACATTGGACGGGTGATTTCATGTCTTGTCGTTGAAGCCTTCATAATAAATAATGAAAATTATACAAAATATTTTTATTAAGTGTTAAATTACACTATTTTATTTATACTTAAATCAGACAAAAGATTAAAAATAAGTTTTTGAGCGTTTTTATAACTTCTGTAAAAATATTTGCTACACCAAAGAACTATAAAAATAACATGTAAAACTTTGAAGACGTGTCTATTCAAAGATGTAAAATAACTGTAAATGTACCAATTTACAATAAAAAAGCAAGTTTTAGGAAAAAACTACTAAGCCAAGGATTATTATTATTAAGTGAGAGCAGGACCAAAACGGTCTGACGAAATCCAAATTCAAAGTGAGTTTGCAGAAACCAAGGTTCACGTAATGATTGGACAGAAGGTTCAGTTGGGGGGCAATTGACAAACATGAGGCGCCGTGCTATCGCAAACATAACACTTGGGTAAATTGATCTGATGAAAGACTGATGGGGGACGACTTGGGCATGGGAAGATTCTAGTCGGAAACATGGGACAATTTTTTCGGGTGATTTTCGAATTTTCGAAGAATCAATTTATTTGAAAAAAGAATTTTGAAAGCTTGTTCATACTTGAAGCTTACATTACAATAGGCAAGGATATGGTTATAACAAATGTTTGTATCGTTAATCAAATTAAGAATTTAACCAGATTTGTAAGAACTTTAGATGCCGTTATTTCCAATGCTGATGAGCTAGCCGACTCTGGAATATTAACCGTTAATTTCACCCAAACAATTAGCCAACTATTCAGCTGAGTGTCTAGCCAATTATGGGAGCTGTATGCTTAATCTGTTCGCTATATTAAGTTGTATGTAGACAAATAAGCCGATGTCTAAGAAAACATCCGTACTTATTCATTGTTTATAACTGAGTTTTTATGGTAACAGAATAGAAGGCGACGATTTCAGTCTTCATAAACATCTGTGAAAGAAATAAGAAGATGCGCTTACTAAGTAATAACAATTATTAACTGATTACTAACAATAACAGAACTAACGTTCACTAACTGTACATGCTCCAGCCCTGATGTCAGCTAACAAACTAGCCAGCTAATGATTTAATACTGTTTGCTAAGCAGACTAACCATTCTTGTTCCTATGAGTTTAGTTTTAGGTTTGTCACAGTTGCCATGGGCGACGGTAGCGGTGATGCTTCACGCTCAAAAAAGCCACAAACATTTAATCGTTCATGAAAATTGTTTATTCGTTATTATAAATACATATACTATCAAATATTTTCGGAGAATACGATAAAGGAACTATTAAAACTAATGCAACTTGTTCGTAACATTGAGATTATTACACGGAATAAAAGTTATCCTCAACTTGGGATCTAACGATTCGCACTGGTTTTTATCCGGAAAAGTTAAATGAAATTTCCAAAGGTTAAATCTGTTAGTCCGCCAGTTTAACGTTTCTTGATATAATTAAAACTATCTGCGAAGTGATTGTCGATTCGGGAAAAACCACAGTACAAAAATAATCTCTGCCATGAATTTAACGCTTACAAAGTCAATGTTTTTTTGGAAACTCTTCTAAAGGTATTATTTATATTTGAAAGTAGACTAATGTGTTTTCTTTTCCATTTTGTATTTTGCGTATTTGGCATCAATCCATTAATGGCCACTACAGAGCACGAGTCTGTCTTTATACCTGAGGTGGCCAAGAAAGAGATGATTAGGTAGTTCACCGTTCTTTTCCGTTGCAAATTGATGATAACAAAACTAAAGGCAAAGATTTCTTAAGTCTCCATCAACTATCTACCGCGTCCACAGTTGCTTAACTCAGTTGATCACTGAGATCTACAAAGCCACAGGGCAACGGACTGCGAAGTAACGAATTTATTTTGTCGTTTTTGGTGAACGTGGGATAGGATAATAGATAATATTTTCACGTAACCAAACTACAGTACTCAGACTGAATCACAAAATTTAGGAATTATAGCTCAACAGAATTGAGCCATTTGAGATTGGATTGCAACTGATAATCTAGTTTCGTTATTATCCTGCGATGTTGACGTTGATGACGAGTTTTATAATAACGGTGACTTCTCGTCATCAAAGATTGCATCGTAGAGCTATAGTTAACGTAAAAAGTGACTATGACGAAGGAACGTACCTAACAATTTGTGTTGCACCAAATACTTTTCAGTTAATGTTAATAGAATTGCCAGAGTGATATCCTATTTCTTATAGGGAGCACGCATTTCGGTGTGGCAATTTCACTATTCAGATGATTTCAGTTGTGTCACTGAACGACAATATGATTTTTCATTTAAATAAATAAAAACAGTAACAATACAATTGACAGTAACAATAACTTTCAACGACCGAATTCAAGCGGTTAATGTCTGTGTTAAATATGACTAATATGAATGGCTTGATCGTTGATTTGACGGCTAGTTTGGCTTTTGTTATGGTTAAAGTGAAATGATGCAACTCACTCTTAAGAAACTTGAACTGACAATTTACTTACGAAATATTTTCTTTTTTACCAAACTAAGTGGTACCAGATACTTTGTATAAAAGATAAAAAGTTGTTAGGTTCAATCAAAGTCTCCAATTTCGATAAACATGAGCCGAATTATTGACACATCGTCGAGACGCAACCGCTTCTGAAGTTACTCAAAAAAGCTGTTAGTTGACATCTCGCGTTTCCTGAGTAATATCCGAAGATAAGACGAGAATCTATTTTAGAGCTCGCTAGAGGAAAACACGGTAAAAGTCCTTATTATTGTGACAACTTTGCAGCAGACGAAAGACTTATGAGGTACTTTGTCATGAGGATTAAGCCTTACTTTTAAGCTTGAGTAGTTTAGTTAAATTCATAGTCCTTAGTGTATTTAGGGCTTTGTTTTAGGACAGATGTTAAGCTAATAAATAAAGCAAAGAGAATCTATAATAATGTTAAAAGTGTCGCGGCAAAGGATTTTGGGATAGTATTACGAACTTTAAAATACTTGGATATTTTCTTTTACAAGGGTTGATCAAGAAGTTTCCGGTAATCTATATTTTTAATCTGTGTTTCAAAGTAGCTATATATTTTTTTCATAACATATTTATTCATAATGGCTGTGGTGGGAAATTTAGTGCCTATTTTATTATTTATTTATTTTTTACGACAATTTTACTTTCAACTGTCGAGTCTCTTTTAATAAAATGAACAAAATCGAAATACGCGCCGTGATAAAATATCTTTTTATTTAAAAAAATACACAAAGGATGTATGTATTAGGAGCTTTCATCAACTTTGGGTCACAATACGCCATTCTACGGTCCAATTTTGTTGTGCAGAATTTATACGTGGCAGAAGAAGCATTGAACACGAAAGCCGCTCTGTACGTCCCTGCACCTTAACCACCGAAAACAACAAAAAAAAATTGTTCTGAATGATAGACGTGTTACTATTCGTTATATAGCTGAGATTCTAAGTTTCTTTACGGCAGTGTTCAATCAATTTCAAAATAGGTACTCTTTACACTTCAAAAAGTGTTTACGCCAGGTTGCCTAGAACGTTCATAATGTGCCCGCACATCGATCAGAAGTAGCCCTCGAAAATAGTGACACTTTTAGTTTAGTGGTTTTTGTAATAAGTGGTATCCATCCCTAAACACTTTTCCATTTAGGCCGCGGCCTCGAATCTTGCGGGCAGCGGTGCGGCGGCGGCGGCGGCGCGGGCGCGGGCAGATGTTTTGCGTGTTATCAAATGGACCGACCCTCGAAAACAGCGGCG
>DWJQ01000762.1:0-12826 GCA_018248915.1 Hesperia meskei straton
AAGGTTCTAATTGTTATGGCAGTTTCAGTTATAATCCAACTAACTGTAGACGAAAAGCTTTTGAGATATTGCTTGGGTGCTTTGTTTACCTCGAGTTTCGGGAAAAGTTCGTAATAGAGAAATACGTAGGTCATTCGCTGTAATCAGTTTTAACACCGTGACGACTTAGTTGGCTTACCGTCAGTTTAATGTTTTTACCTTCTTGTTTATGTGTTTTAACGTAATTTTATAAACAACATCTTTTTGTAACGAGTTTAGATTGCTTGCTTTCCCAAGTGATAGGCACGAAATTAATTCGATCGACTTGAGATTAGAAACCTGTGTTAAGAAAAGAACGTTTAAAGTATTTAATGAAAAAGTAGTTGTCATTAAATAAAATTTAAGGCTGTATTTGAAGTAATATCTACTCTCTGGGACTGGAGTTACGTTACCTTAAGAACCTGTAGGTACGTCTTATTTGGTCTCCTTCCTAACTCAATAAAATAAAAAATAAATCATTTTTTCAGGCAGGTAATAACCCTTTCACTGTGCTATTAATGCAAAATAAAATAAGATTTACTGACAAATCGACGGAGCCACTTACTTACATGCCACCTAATTAAATATTTCTTCATACATCAACCAAACAAATATAGTGATGAATAAAATTAATATACAACGTCATACATTGGAAAATCAATTATTTTAATTGAATCATTAGCCTGCACCAACCAGCAAGTTACGTTAAACATACTGTCATTAAATATGCGTTACCTATTATAAATTTGAAGCTAATTAATTTTAGTGTCCCTTAATACATTTATCATTCTATTATTTAAGTCATCTGTGGCAGGAGTATGATGAATATGCAAGCTTTTTTAATTTATTAATCAAAATAAATTAAATTAAGGGCAAAAATGTTAGAATTTAATTAATAGAATATACAATTTAATTAATTTATTAAAATAACTTCAATTTAAATTAACTACCCAATTAATTAATTTACGATTAATAATAAATGAGTTTAATCAATTAATTAATTTAAAATTAGGGAACAAAATGTTAGAGTATAATATCCTTCCTTAATTTCGTATTTCGTACATTTGTATTTGATATTGATGATTGTTTTTCATAAATGATAGATATAGAGTGAGAGTATAAAGAATATAGTAAAACAAAGTTTTATAAATGTACATGATTTATTTTAATGATGACTGGTTTTCATAATATACAAATAAAAGTTTCAATTCGGCAGTATAAGATTCGGATTCAGTACAAAATACTACACGTATCTTCAACATTACTTTTCTAAAGATCTTTCGAAACATCTCCCTACACATAATAAATAGGGTAAAGGTAAAATTGTATAAGGTTATCAAATACTTCAAAGTATTTACAAAATTAAAAACAAATACTAAATTATACGATAATATCACAGTCACTAGAAAAAGATAAAACCTACAATCTATAGCAGTCTATAGAAAACTCTTTTAACGGAACTACAATCCTTAGTCTCGATACTGCTAACTAAAATACATATATAGTTCACTAAATAAAGTCCATGGCTCTAAACTAATTGGATCTCTAAATATAACCAGTTCTTACTATCTCATGGAAGTTCGTTGAAATGATTAGGCAGTATAGGCAGTGACTTTACTCCAACTAAAGCATCAAACGTCCTTGTAAACATCTACCCGAATCGTTTATACATTATATACAAGTTTCTAGAATGTAGTATTGCTTACATTACGTACTAGTGATATAAATTTCACAACATAGTTAGAGAACTATCGAAATTAGCTCCGATAATTGTGTCCTGAACAACCCGAGGTACCAGAGCGACTGGTAAATGCATTCATCTCTCGATAAGGCGATTCTCTGAAACAATGAAGTTTTTGGTTAATCAAACCCACCAAGTTTTGGCCAATGAGACCAACCGCCTAAATGTCCTACCGCCGGCGAGTTCGCAACTAACATTTTCTCGCTCAAGAAATATACAAACGATATGACATTCTCCGTGAACAAAAGGGACGCACGTATTAAACAGTAGTTCGCTGACATGACTGTACCTGTTTATCAAAATAACAATCAGACTCCAAAATACCCATCTTTTTAGAAAATTTGTTGTATTGACTCGCTTTGGAATCAAACGTTTTACCTACTTTTTGTGATTGCAGCCAAAGTTACACTAATTGTGTAAAAATGTCGGGTGTGTACCCATTTAAAATTTTCTCGATCTTATTCAAACACTTACCTTTCATAGGGCGGTGGCGGTAGAATATCACACAGATTCATCCTACAGTTTTGATCTCCCCGCCTTCCTTGACTAGACTGTCTTGACTCTTGGGTGGCATTATTCTGTCTAAAGCTATTATCCCGTCCCACCCAATGCCATTGTGGATAATCATAATCCGCGTCTGTAACCACAGCCCAGTCTTTGTTACCCTCATGATGACTAGAAGATCTCGACTGAGTTTTGCACGACGGACATTCATCTAGGGACATGTCTTGCATGTCGTCAGCGTCATTTCCGCATTTTGTCATGTCACTATAGTCTTTTGTCAAAGTAGAGCTACTACTTCGACAACACGTAGAACATTCCTCGTTTGAATATTGATTGCTCTCTGCAAACGACCTTACCATGCTGTTATCATAAGAACCGGGGCTTACAGCACATTTGACGCATGAGTCTTCAGCATCTGTATGATCCTGGAAAATTACCTAAATGTATATTTTGCCTTAAAACCTATACTAAAAGAAAATTATAGTGCTCTCACATAATGAACCAACCTGATAATTTAATTCAGTATAAATAGCACTAGAAGCATAAGGTTCTGGCGGTATACGTCTCGGTTCATCCTTTGGCATTCCCGAAATGATGTTAGCATGTTGTGGAAGACTATATTCAGCTTCCATAGCCATAGTCCCAATTGTGTGTCCCCCTAAAATATGGAATCAATTTAATTTCCTAAGCAGTAAATAGGCTAGGCTAACTCATTTAATCCAGTGCAGTGTTTACCATGTAAAAGACTTTGATGACAATTCAAAATTTCTATCCGTGGCTCAGTAGAACCTTCATATAACGGCCGTTCGCGAAGCCATACTGCTTCTTTTCCTAGTAAACATTGTTGAGCATTCGCAATTGGTGTTCCTAATAAAGAAAATTACGTTAACGTTGGTGATAATCGCGTGAACAATATCAGTTTATCGATATTAAGTACTAGACAAAAATAGACCTGCTGAAGTATGACTCTTCCTTTGCTTTGAATGTCTTCGTTTTAAGTAAACACCGATGCCAGCTCCAACTAAAACCAGTGCTAATAAAATTATACTCAACGCTAGAAGCCAAGTTTCTTGGAACATTGACAGAATTGCTTTGTCTCTCGCCGGTTCGGTTCTAAAATAACAAAAGATGTATTTTAACAAATTGCTCTTGCTTAATTAACTAAATTGAAATCACAAGGAGTAATAAATTTAAACTTTAGCGTCAGCTTTTATAATTTTTATGTCATTCATATTTCATCCTCTTAGGTATAAAAATATACCATGTTATTTATTTTACCCAGTTAAATGACACTTGCTAGATGATATCGGGAAATTAATAGGTAAAATAATCCGCATCTATTAAATCTTTCTGATCTTGCTCGTATTTTTTGTTTGTTTCTTTGTTTAAAGTTTCAAACATTTAGAGGTGCTGTAACATAAATTAAAAGTAGAATTCACCTTCTTTTAAGTGTTACACAGTACAAGCCCAATTTTTATTGGCATGACCTACAAACTTGCCAACCCTGAATGACAGACCTTTATTTTATTCAATTGCTTTCTTTTGTTTTTGTATTTGTCAATATTAAATTATATACTCACTGAACGTAATGTCTCTGTGATTGAGTAGGGAGCATGTGTATTTGCGCAGGCGCACTGAAGGGCCCATGTCCGCGGCGCGTAACGGCAGCCGCGCGTGCGCTGTACCGACCGCCGGCGCGCAGCGAGCTAGCGGCCGCGGCGCGAGTGCGCGCGCCTAGCGACATCTGTCCTACCACGCGACCTACGGTTCCCACACCAACCCGCACTTCGATCTACGTGAATTGTATGTTTGTTAACCAAGGGAATAAAAATAAGAACAACAAAAAACGTAACATATCTTCAAGTTAGCTACCCTACCTCGCAAGTTTTCTAGATAAAATACAAAGATACAATATGTCGAACGACCGAGACTATAATTATTTAAACTATAATTCTAAGTCACAACAGTATTCATCAGTTTAAAGTTTAGAGTAAAGTCAACGAAATGTGTTAAGCATAATGGAAGATTCTTCAGATAATATGTATTACTCACCAAATAACCCGAAAGTTCACCATTCCATGTATGTACAGGCGGCGGATCCCATCGGATCCACGCCGATGTTGCATTTATCACTCCAGCTGAAACTCCTTGAGGAGGAGCAGAAGGTACTAAAAGAAAAGGAACACAATCAACATACATACTTTTTACATACTTTTAATGTATATAATAAAAATTTTGATGATCCAAAGTATCAACTTACTGTCTTCTTCCGTGAATCCAGTCTTCATATTGGACGGTTTGCCAAGTAAAAGTTTATAAAATGGCATTAAAAATATACTATATCGAGCAAACGGTAATAACCCTGTTAAAACATGACTGGAAGAACCACTGTTATGGACTGTCATCATTGTAAAATTCTCATATTTCATAAGCTCGGACAAACTATCTATAGTTACATTTGATTGTTGTGTACTTAACAACTCATCGGCATGCTCTCTATTCAAAGATGTTCCATTAAACCATATCTTAACACCTTCTAAATATTCATTGTAATCAGTCAATACCTAAAACAGAGGAATATAAATCAATTATTTGTTCAGTAAGCCCTGTAAATATTTGGATTATGCCGATATTTACTTACATCCCAAACAATTTTAAGCGTAGTCGATGATATTCCTTCGACACGCCTCAACGCCAAAACATCCTGTTGCAAGTATCGACGGGCCTGCACTAACTCGTACTGAGTCATCGGTGGATGGTTCTGAGGTTTATTTAGTTCTGGATGAGGAGACGATGACTCAAGATTTCCGTTGAACGAGTTAGCTTCTCTTTTCAGTACCTTAAAACAAATTTTTGTAGATACAAATAAATTTAGAAACATCATATTAGAATAAAATAAATAAATAATTTATGTTATCGAAGATACCTGCAATGTTGCCGTATGTAACGCACTTCCCGCTGCACTAACCGCCACACAAGTTAAACGACCAGCGTGTTTTGTTGATACTCGATCTATGTATAAAGATCCAGTACTATGAACGGAATTAGTGAATATGAGTTCCTGTAGAAGAAATATGCATTAAATTTTAACTTAATTAAGGCAAATAATTTATTTATGGCAGAATAATATACCTGAGAACCTTCCATAGTCCAAAAAACAACTGGTTTAGGAGTCCCATCAGCTTCACAAGGAAAAGATACTTCTTCTCCTTCCCATGCGGTTTGATCTGAAGGAACTCTCGTAAAATGGGGCAAAGCTAGAAATAAGTTATGAGTATAATAAAAACGACAACATTATATTGTAACTCCAAATTGTCTTAATAAAGTTAACTTACAGTGCAAAGTAAGAGTAGCACTAGCAGCACTGCTACCAGCTTGGCTTTCTGCTCTACAAGTATAAGTTCCACCATCACTTGCAACGACCCTGTCTATACGCAAAGACCCTCGTCGAATAATAGCATAGGGAGATAGTGAACCTTTATCGCGAGCCCAAGTCACAGAAACATCCGAATCTGGAGATACCTACAACAAAACAATAATGAACAATTACACAATAAAGACCAAACGCGGATAAGTTTCGGATTTTGAATTACTTACTTGACAATGAAACTCGATGTTCTGACCTATTAATGCCGTTATATTATTGGGTTTCACTAGAAAATGTGGTTTGCGTAATACGAGTAACGTAGCTGGATGAGATTGTCTTTCTCCAGCCACATTAGAAGCCACACATCGATATACACCACTATCTGATGGAAGACTTTCTATTATTTTTAAATTACCACCGTCAACTATTGTAACCCTGGAATATAAAGTGGAGTAAAGAAACTGATTTGTATAAGGTAGCGAAGAAGTACATTTTTAATTCATTAAATAATTATTCAATACCTTCCATTAACTTCAGCATCTAAAGTATGCCCATCTTTAGTCCAATGAACAGAAGGGTCAGGTACCCCTTTTGGTGCTGAACATTCTAATAAAGCTGGTTCTCCACTTGCAACTTTAACATCTCTAGGTTCAACTCGAAACTCGTCACGAAGTACTGCAAATATGTGACTATTGTAATTTATCGTAAGTAGTCAACATAATTGAAATATTATTTTACAGGCGATGCTTCCCGCTTTTTTATCATCCATTAAAGTTCCTATGTAAGTTTTCGTAAAAAATATAGACATTTTTATAAGTTGCCGTCTATTAACAATCTGTTCTATCTAACGTGATAATTGTCTGTTCAATATTGTTTACATTCTATTTCCAGCAATAGCCTATCATGCATGACATTGAACTAATGCATAATTAAAGCTTGCAATAATATTATTATATTTTGCATGTTTCAGCTGGTTTCAATGCACGTAGTTTAGATTTTTTGCACAAATATATCAACAAAATCGCTTATACGCTTATAACAATTTACTTTCGGCTATATTTGTATAAAATTACTGGCAAATGGACTTCAAAGTCATTAAAACTATTACTAAGCATTTGGACTGTGATAACAATTTAGTCTTTTAAACTTACTCTGGTACTTTTGACTCATAACAACTTTGTCTAACTATAGTGCGCACATTAAACTTAAGTTTTGTTGCAATTAGACTCTAGGTGGACTTAACTATACGATGAACAAAATTAATAATTGTTATTAAATGTTCAAGTAATGTTATTTTAATAAAGTTTAATATTGTCAATCGAGAAATTATCATGATCTTCACAAGCCCTGCTATCTATTTTAAATCTAACTTTCTCATTACTAATTTAGTTGTCAAACGGCTGATTATGGTGTCAAACAACTTCCGTATTACAATATACTTTATTGATACTGACATGCCGTGAAGTATTACAATATAATTAGAGTCAAGTACCAGCAATAGAATCTAAACTAAATGAACGATGTAAAAGTAAACTGTAGCTATACAAATTAAATTTAAGTTAATTTAATTATAAAAGCAGTGAAGGATTTCTGTCACTTATTTTACTGGGTTCAAGCTAAAAACAGGTCTTTAATTGGACTGAAAATAATCGGTAGCACACCTTTTTGTCACTACCGTAACAGTAAATATAAATTCAATTCCATATCGAAAACACACAGTAATTGACAGTATACAAGAAATGACACAAAAAATTTATAGTCAAGTACTAAGTGATACTTCATCCTGTAATTTGAATATAAATATACACATTATCATTCAACTGACAATGGTGTTGACCTACTCATGTTATGTAAACGAATACCTAGTTTAAAGCACACAGTAGAATATTCTAGCTAGTTAATCCATTAGTGGAAGCATGTGGATTATCTAGTAGGGACATGTTACCTACATAGAAAACTATTCAAGCAGAAATAGTGTTACTTAATGAAATGGAACAATGTGTTAAATGGCTTTACCATACTTGGTTAGTGTTTGTCTATGTCTTATAAATTGTAATACGACTTTGATAACTGAATTACAATAATCATCGTTATACTATTCCCAGTCATCTGTCAGTATAGTTTTAATTTGAATATTTTTTTAAAAGTCTTGATTAGTTTCAGAGTAAATAACTCTGAATAAGACTGTTTCTTAACTAAGCCTTTAATTTGTTCTTATATACCATTTTGCAATAAACAAAGTCGTGTCAAAGGTCCAAAATTTTATCGATTATCCAATTGACATATGCTGAAATTGAACCTAAGGCGATAAATTTATCAAATATCAGAGTAACAGGCAACTTCTCATGAAAATGCAGAGCATTGACTAGACAATCCATTAGAGCAGTGGAGATAAATAATTCATACCCGAAATGGTGAGCGTTGCGTTCTTGCTGACCGCATCCCCGACTGAGTTGCGCGCTACACACCAATATACGCCTTCGTCGCTTTCTTTCTTACCACGCATGACTCTGCAATAAAATTTCTGTATGATTTTTTGGGTAATAGGAAGCCTTATTCTAATTCAATGGTCTTATTATGTGCTAGTGATGCAAATGTGGATAACAATGCACTTTTTATGTTATAAACCGAACATCAAATTGTATTTCTTGAATGGTTGGAGCAAGCTATTTTAATTTCCTTCTAACTGCCAAAGGTGATAAGTATTAATTTTATTGTTATGAGCTCTTTCGAGATCTACATTGAAATTACGTTCCAATTAAATGAAAAAAAAATAACTTTCATTTTAGGTATACCCATTACATGGGAGCTTTAAAACAAGGTACAAAAAGAGCTCTCCTTCAGTGCTGATATTGCAATGATGACTTCTCTAGTGTTGCTCGTATCCATAGGAGACGATGACTACTTACCTTTAGATAGCTTGTCTGCTTTTACTTCAGCCCTTCAAGCTATAAAAATACTTAAAAGGTATAAAAATACGTAAAAGTAATAAATCTGAAACCCCGTACCTGAGGAACAGCAGCCCATCTTCAAGTAGCACACGGTGTGGGTGGTCGGTCTGTGTAACTGGGGCTCCATCCTTGTACCACTGAATGGTAGGCTTCGGTTTGCCT
Source organism: Hesperia meskei straton (assembly GCA_018248915.1). Lineage (NCBI taxonomy): Eukaryota > Metazoa > Arthropoda > Insecta > Lepidoptera > Hesperiidae > Hesperia > Hesperia meskei. The sequence continues at coordinate 8,744 of DWJQ01000762.1, forward strand.
TCAGCTACGCATCGGAGTGTAGCCGGTTCGCTTCTTCCCACTATGGTGTCCGCTGGATGCTCCTTGATACGGGGTGCCCGGCTCTGGGCTGGATATAATCAAAAAGGATTATGTAGGTACACAATTTATTTCTGTGAATGCTCTAATACTTACTTTCTAAGATAGAAGTCTAACGCGCTGCTATGGTGAATGACCGGAATATGCTTTTCTAAGGATTACCCAACCTATTTTATCGTAATCATCAACGCGAATCATAATTATATACATAGATCTCACTGTTTTGATCCGTTTCTCTCACAATTAAATGGGTACATGCAATTAGGATGTGATGCTTATGAGCAAACTAAGCGACTCCGAGAACATAATGTATTTGCGTAGCTTTCTTCACCAAAACAAGTGATTAACTAATAATTTGTTAACAACAACAATTTATTGAACTCTCGTCTGATACATTCACTTTCCTACCACACATGATCGTATTCATAAACCTTGTTGTGGTGTCTTCCGAAGCTAGATATAATGTACACATAAATCATTCATATCCGGAACTTCAGAGTAATAAAACAATTGATAGCCCAACTACAGTTGGTAGGTACTATCAAACGATTTAAAACGTTATTGAAAGCTTCCGCATTATATCGCATCCAACAGTGGAACAATAGACGCTACGGTACTCATTTTATGGATTAGGATTAGGTTCATTTACATTAATTGTAAAAGGAACGTGTTCAGTGTTTTTGTTTCGTAATGTAATTATTTTTCTTTTGCTTGTAGGTGCCCAATTAATATTAATAGATAACTCCATAATGTTTCAACTTAACAATATGTAAATAATCACTAACAAAAAATTGCAATTACCCTCTGAAGCTAACAGTAAGATTATTTTAATCATAGCAACTTGAATTAACTTTCATAATAAACACATTAGCGGTGACTAATGACTGATGACCGCTTCACAGGTGTCATTTCCGTGTGCTATTTTTCAAAATCATACTTTTCATCTAAAAAAACAAAATACAATTATCATCACGATAATACGCGCAGGTTTATAATTTAAATTTTAATAAAGTATCTTTCCTAAAAACTGTTTTCAACACAAAAAGTTAATGAACCCAAACCGATATCATACCGCATAATGGAAGAGTAAATTATCTTTGTTTTTTTTACAGTATTATCAATTTCACTTCATTACGCTGTCGGCTTTGACTTCATTATCTGACAAAAACAAGAAAAGAACACCGGGAATAAAATCACTTACCGTTTGCGTGTGGCAATGAGAACAAGAGGAACAAAATTAAAACAGTCTTCAACTGGTTGCTTGCACGTTTATCTCTGTTAATTGGTCCCGCGACCATGCTTGACACTACTAATTACCGTCACTTTGCACTCTCCCACATAGTTACTAATTAACATTTAGACAGTAGGCAACAGAATTTAAAAAATATTTAAATTTAGAATTACAGAGACTCATTTTGGCAAAACATAAACAGTGCGAATAGTTTAGCGCGACATCGCGATGTATACGGAGCGCGTTCGGATACACCCACCCCGTTTGCTATCCTTGAGGGCACTGCCCCCCCACTCTCGATGTCATTTCGCGCCGACTCAGTACGAGCTTTTGCGAACTGAGCTTTATGGCGCGCTGAGGATTAGCAAATGGTTCTTGCGTTTGGAGACAATGCCTTGTTTATTAATGCGGTTATTGATGCGTTGCTTCCTTCCTAAAATGCATATTAGGGCCCATTTTATGAGACCACACACGAGTGTATGATTAGTTTCTAACGCTTGATTGTATCTATCTATGACATACTAAAGCTATGGAGTTAAGGAAAGTTAATAATAAATTTTCAATATTGAGTTGTAATAATACAATTTTTGTAACAATATAATAATAAAAATACCATGAACAATATCCAATGCACAACTAACCCTAAAAAGAAGCTTGGAATAAAAATTTTCAAATACGTAGTTCAATGTAAAACATCTCTAAGTTTAAAATGGAAATAGCCTGGCAGTTCAAGAATTCTATAGACACAAATACATATACTCGTTTCTCGTTTTTAAACTAGATACCAAAGAACTTAGCGACATCCAACTGGAAGGAGCGGACATCATTGTCTCTTCCGTTATTCATCAGGGTACACCATAAATAGATTACGAGATGAAATACGCTTTATTTTTTTTAAAGAATTAAGGTAGCAAACGAGCAGTACCACAGCATTTAATGATAACTCTGAGCATAAGCAAGAGTCAAATGAAGACTAAGATAGTCCGGTAAAAAAACGGTGATCGAATATGCGTTGATTTGTTCGTAAGTGTGAGGACTAGGCCGGGGACTTATAAAGTGACTATAAGACAACGATTAAAATCGTGACCGACACAGAAGAACGACTAGGATGGTACTTAATTCCAGTTAGCAGAAGGTGTTAAATTGTTACTTGATTCATATTTTGTTAATAATTGTGATGATTTAGAAAAAGGCTCGTTATAATTCGGTCACATATGCGTTGTTACCCTTGAGGACCGAGATGGTTCCCTCTTAAAAAAGTGTATCCGGCTCCATACCTTTTTATCTCAAAATCAATTGTTCTTAAAGGTGGAAATGGTACTTAGTACCGTAGCGAGTATATTTCTCAAATACCTCGTAAACTATATGTCACTGTTAGCAATAATTAACATAATAGCAAACTTTAGCAATAAATCAGAAAATTAAAACAATATTGTCGAAAGTTATGTTCGTGCTCTAGTATTCCACACACGTTTCAGTTGGAACGTGTCAATTGTGGTGGTCCCACATGTGATTGACTATTTGTGCACCAGTTACCACCCTTGGTTCACTTCGGGAAATCGATGTCCCACCATGAAAAATGTTTAAATTAGATAAAATTGTTATATCTACTTATTTTAATTATTCTCCGATGAATATTATTTTTCATTGCATGGTCATGAAATGTTTGCAAAAATGAGATTCAATACCACAAGGCATTTTCATTCCATCAACACGTAGTGTATGAACATTTGTCACACATCACAAAATAATCATAATAATTTAGCAACAAAAAAATTGTGTCAGTTATTTTTTCTTCCTTCATGGCCAGTTTCATCGTTAATAGTTTCAGTTACTAGTACCTTTATTAACTAAATATCTTTGCTATATAACTTATCTATAAATAAGTTATAGTTATAGGCATATAATGAAGTACCTACATCACCAAATATAATAATATTGTCAATACCAATTGAAATAGCAAAAACAACTTTAACATTAGTTAACAGGTTCCACGTTTCATTCGTCGCTATGGTATTAGTCATAATATATTATAGACAAAGACCTATTTTATATTATTAGTACAATCTATCTATAGTTAGTAAAGCTAAATTGTCCAAAGCAGATGGCTCGTGCGGTAATAATTTCCACACACGTGCTCGTTTGAGCGTGTCAATTGTGCCCCGTCGCCGTCGGAGCACGTTCGTATTATCTAGTATCTTCGGATGTGGCACAGCACTAATATTTATAATAAAAATAAAGTAATTTCGTTCATTTGCTGCAACAGCGTTTTTTCTGAGAAATCCCGATTTTTCAGAAAACGTCTGATGGTCAACAACGGACGGACATGACGCATTTTTGAAATGAATTTGTTTATTGAATGATTTAGAAATAACCGAGTTTTGCGGCAAATAGATTGCAACGTGGTGAGGTTTGACATAATTTGTTAAATATTATTATAAGGATAGACATTGTTGGTAATAGAGTATTGGTAATGACGTTGTATTGCCTCGTATATTTTTTCCATATCTAGAAATGCGATAAGTTGTGTATGTTAGTGTTTGTTCAATAACACTTATTCTTATTCTTTGCTTTTTCTTTATAGCTTATTCTTTACAAGAGGTCCTACGTACCACAGTAAAGGGTAGCTGTATTTACGATTTTACGTCATCTCTTAAGATGACGCCCTGGTCTGTCGGCACGAAAGAAAACTAAAGTCACCTATTAGAAAACTAAAATACCTATTAGAGCAAAGACGTAACCAGTATGACATCGTACTACTTCACAACTTACTATCTGGAAACATAGACTGCACC
>DWJQ01000763.1:0-12823 GCA_018248915.1 Hesperia meskei straton
ACCCAAGTATCTGAAGTTTTCATGCCGCTCCAAGGTTTCCGACATGATAATTCATGATCAGTCAACGAATGCTTTCTATCGATAGCAACCGAGACCGATAAGTTTTGGAACGGGCCGCAGAGAAAATGTGAACAGATTGTATAAGCTTTTACTTATTTTAAATTGCTTACAGTTTCCTAAAAGTCAGCGATTCTCGCACAACCACGACCGAGGCCACAGACCAGGACTCGGACACGACGTGGCGGCAGGCCATCTACGAGATGGTGGTGCAGCCACACGACGTGCCGGGGGATGGTGAGTTTACCATTTACCCTATTATTAGTAGTCTAGCCCCGTTCACTTACGAGTGCGCGAACTTTTGAACATTGTACGAATGTGTTGTAGACTACGCGAAGGTTAGAGGTTCGTGCTTTGATGAGATTCGTGCTTTGATGTGGAGTAAATACACAGCTTTGACAGTTTGGCAAATCACGAATGCGTCGATGAATTCAAATATAAAACTACACGAAAGTTTCGAAGTACAGTTATTCTCTGATTTCGTCAGGTCAACATACTTGAAATCATCCAATGTGGGGATAAGTCGGCGGTGTGTAAGGCTACCCCTCGTAGGAAGGTCTCTTTTAAAGGCTTTTTGGTAATATATGTCCCAAAGTATTGATAATATCTACTAATACATTTTACTTGCTTAGGCCATTTCAGCCGCTGTCATATAGAGTACTCTCGTTCCCCAGATGACCAGCACAGTCAAAACTATCTAGGCAGGGCTCCGCCCCGGGGCCGGAGGAGCCGCGAGCAGCTACGCGAGCTGTGGCGCATGGCCATAGACCAGACCATCCTGCTCGTGCGGATGGAGCGGGAGAACGCCAAGCTGAAAGGTAGTAACGCTACACACGCTGCACACTCATAGCCCCACACTAGGATTCCCTGTGTCATGTGCCATGGACAATATGTACACTAAACAGGATACACACCCACATTGAGAACGGAAATTTTACATCATTCAAATTTCCTCCTCGCTGGGAATTTTTATTTAATTAAACTTATTGTAAGACCTGAAAACAGGTTTTTTACAATGGGCGGACTTAATGCCGCCTATGGCAATCTACTCTCGGAACAGCGATCCGGGGTGTTAACGATCGATCGTCGATCGACGGCATCGATAGATGGTGGAATGGATTAGTCGACGTCGATCGATAGTTTCTACTAGACCAATCGAGCGATCGACATTGGCTAATCCATTCCACCATCGATCGATGGCGTCGATCTTCAATCGATTGATTGGTCTGGTAACACCTTATGACGCTTAGAACAGAATTATAGAGACAATAATCAACATGCAGTTTACATAAATCTTAAAATGTGTCATACAAAAGTCATATTAAGACAAAAGTCACAAAACTTACTTCCAGAAAGCGAGGAATCCTCAGCGGTGCGCCGCATCAAACTCGAGTACACCGAGCTGGGCACGTGCGACGGTGGCGTGGCCCACGTGTGGGACTCGCTGCTGGCGCGCGACCCGTCGCAGCCCGTCGCCAAGGTCGACCGGCATATGCTGACCCAGGCGGTGAGGCAAGGTGAGGTTGTGACTGTATGAGTTGTAGCATCAAGCTGGGTTACACCTTATGGTAATTGAACACCATCCATAGGCATGCGTATATATGTTAGGTGGCACTACGTAAAAACCTAACAAATTCGAAAAGCCGAAGAAAAGCCGAATAGACCGTACACCGTTTATTTTGGCCGGTCACACTCTTAAAAAGCCACTGCCACAAACACTGTCCGGCTTTATCCGGATGTCTGTCAACACTAGGCATGAGCAACACCGAAGTCATCTAAAAGCGTCGCCAGAAAAGACAGAGAAGAAGAAAAAAATAGCCACACGGGCAATTAAGTATTGCGCAAATAATTCAATTCGTCAATAAACCTTCTATCCCAAGGTATACCCAGGGTGTCCCGCGGCGGCGTATGGTACTTCCTGGCGCAGCAGGCGTGCTTGCGCTCGGCACCGCCCGACGTCAGGCAGTTCCCGCACTACAACACGCCCTACCATACCCTGCTCGCTGGACTTACCAAGCACCAGCATGCTATACTTATTGACTTGGGTAAGTGGAAGATATTTGTGTTAAATATGAATTTTAAATGGTTTAAGAATGGTTTTAGTATTGGTACTGATATTGATGTTGGTACCGATATTGATATTTCGGTATATCGGTTTGATATATCGATACTCGGTAAAATTTATGATGAAATTCAAGTATGATTTTGGTACCGATAATGATATTGGTGCTGGTTTTGATATTGATGCCTATACTCATATTGGTAGTTTTAAATTAACGATTGTGACTTTCTAGAAGTACAATATCATTGAAACGTAGTTTCAGACACACAGTGTAATTTCGTACGAAACGTTATAAGTATTACTTCATGTGACTGTCGTTTAAAAGGCTTATGATTTCCGAAGCATATTGAATTTTGGTTACGTACTATTCAAAGTAATTAAGCTAAACTCCTCATAACTCCCCAGGCCGCACGTTCCCCAAGCACTCGTACTTCGCGTCCGCCCTGGGGCCAGGCCAGCTCGCGCTGTACAACATCCTGAAGGCCTACTCGCTGCTCGACCCTGATGTTGGATACTGCCAGGGGCTCAGCTTTGTTGCTGGCGTGCTGTTGTTGCATGTAAGATTATGAATTTTGACTGAATTAATAATATATTTTTTACAGGAAAATACTTCGACATCAACAAATAGAAATAACTCGAAAATTGTCCGTCAGATGTCGCTCTAATTTATATGGAACTAGACCACAATCATTAGCCGATTAGATGAATTAAAGTCATATCTGACGAATGGTTTTTATGTTATTTTGACTTTGAAATCTTTTAATTTTTTTGTAAAAAGTTATTTTGAAGACGGGTAAAAAACATCGAGGTACTTATTTACTAACGTACTTCATATTTCCAGATGGAGGAAGCCGATGCGTTCACCCTTCTTCGACACCTAATGTTCCGGCGCGGGCTGCGGAAGCAGTACCTGCCTGACATGAGCGCGCTTCAAGTTCAGGTGACTAATACTAATGCCATTATGTCCTCTAGTTGCACGCTCTTCTCATGGAACTGGATATCAGTGAGTGTAAAAAAACAAACGTTGTCTGCCATTTTCAGCTGTACCAGTTGTCCCGCCTGCTGCGCGATCACGAGCCAGAGCTGCACGCGCGGCTGGAGGCGCTGGACGTGTCGCCCGCGCTGTACGCCGCGCCCTGGATGCTGACCCTCTTCACCAGCCAGTTCCCGCTCGGCTTCGTCGTGCGGGTCTTCGGTGAGTGGTCTCTGCTGTTTACAGCTAGATCCGGTAGTCACGCGCTGTACGCCGCGCCCTGGGTGCTGACCCTCTTCACCAGCCAGTTACCGCTCGGCTTCGTCGTGTGGGTCTTCGGTGAGTGGCTGCTGCAGCATATAGCTATTGGCGAGCCAATGCAGACTTTTCACTTATTTCACCAAAAGGCATCGTTTTTTTCATAAAATATCGGCTGACCTTGCGGGCCATCCCTGAAACTTCTTACGAAATAGATGTCACAAAATTTTGTAGATGAAATTTTCCTAACGGTAAGGCTACATAAAGTGTAGCAAAGATTGCCCAAAAAATCTAGCAATTCTAAGCTTTCATTCTAAGTATTCAAAACCTAATCCCGAACAATGCAAATCCCGAACAAGTTTGACTTAACCTCATTTTCTCCATTCCAGACCTAATCTTCCTGGAGTCACTGGACGTGGTGTTCGCGGTCTCCCTGGCGCTACTCATGACGCACAAGGACGGGCTCATGCTGTGCGAGAGCTGCGAGGAGGCCGCCGAGTACCTCAAGCACAAGCTGCCTGACATGGACAATAATATCTACGAGAAGGTCATGAAGAAGGTAAGAAAGATTGAGGGAAACTAAAGGACTGAGGGATGTCAAGATACTGACTGGCGCAGTTTAAAGCACGAAGTTAGGTTATTAAAACGTGGTGTGTTCGGGTTTTATTTTTAGCTGTCTCCAAAATGAAGAGGTTCCAAGTTTTTTTGTGTGTTACCTTATTGCTTTTTAAAAGAATTATAAAAGATAGTACAGCCAAGTTCTTTTATATTCGTGGTCTTATTTAGGCCACAAATATTAAAGCCTCGGACGATGGTCTGAATGGCTTCAGAACCAATTTTTCTGAACCTATTATACATTATTATTACAAAATTTCAGGAACACTTCACGAAGAAGGGAGATATCACCTTCAGCCGCATATAATTCACACATAATTCCTCTTTGTAGGTACAGAAACTAGAAATAAGCCGTCAGCTGAGCGACTACGCGGTGGAGTACGCCGTGCTGAGGGAGGAGATGCCGCGGGTCGCCACCCTGACTGACGACAACCGGAGACTGCTGGCCGAGCGCGCCAGGATGACTGATGAGTTGGATGTAAGTAATAGATGGAGGAGGAGAGGTGTGGAGAGGGAGAGAGAGGGAGTGATGGGAAAGGGGAGGTACGGAGAGAAAGAGAAGGAGGGAGGTATAGAGAAGGCGAGAAGAGAGGGAAAGGGAAAGGGTTGTGTTTGTTAAGGGTCAGGGTACGTTATCATCAGACGTCATTAATTATGACTGTCAACGCGGTGGCAGTAAAATTCTTGATTCGGGCTTCCACTAAACAATACAATAATGTAATTTATCCTTACAAACTAACTCTGTTCAGAGACTGATTGGCATCTTATGGGTTAAGAAAAGGTGGCTCCTACATAACTACACACATTTTTGAACATTATGGGGATTAGTAGGTATGGTTATGATTCCGCACTACAGCTGTTATGTGGTCGAGAATGCTCTTAGCACCCGCAGGTATAAGGATAGATCCATGACCAATAGTGGACCATTACTCGGTTGTAGCCATCGGGAGCTCCATCAAGATTATTTGTAAGCCAAATCGAAGCAAATTCACAACGAATCATATCTATTCGAGATATCTTCATTTCATTTAAACTTTTTATCATAATAATATGTTTAATTTTTTTCTTTCAGTCTGCAATGGACGCCATAACCAACTACCAAAAGACGCAAGCGAGACTGGAGACGCAGAACAAACTGATGGAACAACAGATCACACTCCTCAGCAGATTTATAAACCTTCACCACAAACAAGACATGCCCATCGAGATAAGGAAAATCGTTCACAATTACAGCAAAAAGTTGACTTTTGGGTCCAAAATCGCCCTCAAATTTTCGTCCTCTGAAGCAGAAGAAGAAGAAAGAAAAGTCAAAACTCCAATGAGCTCGCCGAACTTGTTCTCCAAAATAAGCAGAGAAGATGTTCTCAACGCAATGAATAACAAAACGGCGGAGGACAGAAAACACTTCTTGATGAAGAAGTCTCAAAGCGTGCATTCAGGATTGGTAGCTAACAAGGCATTCCCGATGAAGGTTCTAGAAGAGAAGGCGGAAGCAGAACCAAGAAGACGGGACAGCTTACGCATAGAAACCATCGCGAATGATTCACTCAAAGAAGTTGGGAGAAGAAATACTGGATTCTTCGCTAACACCCACGAACAAATTAGACAGGAGCGTCTATTCGAGCAACAGTTAAAACATGATTTTGATGAAAATCTCAAAAAGTTAGATGAGAAACTTTCCCCAAAATCTTCCCCGAACTTACCCCCCAAGTCGTACATGGACGATTTGGACATATTCCAAAGTAAACGCAGCCTGTCGTTAAATCTACACTCTATTTCCAAGCCGCAGGAATCAAAATCCAATGACAGTGGGTTCGTTACACCGATGAGTCCAAATAATAACGACAAAGACACGTCCTCAGTTATATCTCATCCACTGAGTGATTGTGATGTCGATATTAAATTCGATGGGCAATCTACAAAGTTGAAGCAGATCAGGCCTTTGAAATGTAATGGGAGTAATATCAGTGAAAGTAAATAGATGTTTATCGTAAAATTAATACAGCTACAGTTATATTGCGCTATGCAGTCGCTATGTTATTTTAATCCGACGTCAAAATAAGAAAAACCTTCTAGGTTTTATTAGGTTCTATTAGTAAGCTCATGGCTAGAATTTTATTACACCTGTGGTGTAGAATTAATGCTTATTACAACCTAAATCTCCGTCAAATGTACGACTAGGAGGAAAATTACAGTACTTCTGGTATAAAGGCTTTCGATGGGCAAGCAAGTAGGTATTAGGTGTTACAAAGCTCAGCGAGGGAGGTTACTTGGTATAATGTACCTACAACTTAAACAGAACAACATTATGTAATTGTTTCACTTATATTTTATGTCTTTATATCCAATCCAAAAACCAAAGAAAATTAAATTTATATAATGAAACAAATTTATTACTAAGTGTTACAAAAAATGGGTTTTTATTTTCATAATAATTAAATCTGTGTATAATCTGTATAATTATGTTATCATAAAGGTATTGATATCTTTTTTAATTACTAACTTATACAACGTGAATGTGATGAAAACAAAAAAAGAATTTTTATGAAGGCTTGATGTATACTTGTGATGCATTGTCTAATTTGATTCGTATTATACAAGTAATTAATGTATACTTAAGTAAAATACCACAATGCAACTTTTAATTATACAAATTATTAATTCGTAGCTATACAGAAAGGGTAAAAGTGTTCATTCATCTTGTTGCACGCTTCACATTAGGGTTGACAAACATGATTTAATTGGATCCGTCAGTTTATGAGCTAATTAAAAAATCGTGTACATAGTTGTAGGTATTTAGGATTTATTACTAAAATATACAGATATTATATAGCTGTGAAACGTTATAAATGTTCTATATTCACCTTTTAAGTTAAAACATCCTATGACGGGCACTTCAGTAGATATCATATTAGATATTAGTTATCCCGTTAACCGAAGTAGATATTATACATAATGTAAATGTAATCGATAAAATAAATTTAATCTTTATATTGTATAATTATAATTTGCTATGGACTATAGGCAATTATCGGTTGTAATTGTAAAATTAAGTTAAATAATTTATTTTCGTATTATTTATTTAGTATTAAAATATGTGGTTTACATACAATGCCGATACGATATATGTATACATATTTTAGAATAATTTATGACCAATCTAAGAAATTTGATATATTTAATTATTTTCAATAATGCTGTATTATTTCAAACTTACATAATTAGATATTTCGGATTAAACACTACCTATAATTACAAAAATATTGATGTTAATGTTATTCGTAGAAATTGTATAATTGTTTACAGTAAAGGTTATCATTTACACAATACATAATTTAGTTAATTCAGATGTATAATTACAGTTGTACCCCAAATGTACGTCTCTAATAAATAATAATGATTTTGGACAACCTTTACGTCCTTAGTCCTTATAGTGATCCCACACTGAGGGCTAATATTTGGAGGATACCAAATCACATTATAATAGTTAAAGTATTAAAATAAGATAATATAATTTTTTAAATCATTTTGTTGCCATAAAAAGGATTTTTTATCTTGCTCAATGTATATTTTTATGTTAATTTTGTCGAAAATATTTACGATGTTAAATTAAAGATGGCTGAGTTACCTTATTGAAGAGAAGTTATTGTGATTAAAACAAATAAAAATATAATTATCGAATATTTGTTTTATTTAATTTTTCTCGAAACTTATATCCCATGAAATGAGTTAAATGGGGTTCTGCATGTCGTACTTTTCCGTTTTAAAGGTGATTCACTGTGCGCGGGTAAACTAATAATATAACATGTTAGGTTGAAACTGACCTTTAGAATTTAAATTTTTACTTATTTTTATGCGTTAATATAACATAAATTTAATGTATAAGATAATTCATTATAACCGATAATCAGCATTGGTAGAAGATTTGAACTTGAAGTAGGTTTTAAGGTAGGTTTTAAAACAAGTTAATTTTATAAGGGTTGGCACGCATTATTTTGATTATGTTTCTAATATTGTTATTAATAATACTTATTATAAGTTATCATTATAGTAAAACAGTCAATAACGTGCTAACATAGTTTGTCCCTTTTCTTTTTAATTACATTCAGTAAAGACTGATCTCCCGTCAGGAGAGCTCCATATGTCGTCCTACCTACGTATACTTTAGGAGCGTCGGAGAAAAATTCGTTAGCGGGATTCAGGCTTGACGTGACGTCACCATGTAACGTGTTGCGATATTGCTTCACAAGATCGTCTTTTCTAGGAATCAATGCCAAGCAAACACACAATGGCAGATGATGAGATAGATTGAGACTACGGTAAGGTGTCCCAACATGATGGGATAACCCACTTTGAAGAAGTGCATGAAGGTGAATTTGTAGCCGTGCTGCTCTGCCACTCCTGCACACACCACGTTGGCACTGGCACCGATAAGAGTGCCGTTACCTGAAAGAAATGAAAAAGGTAAAGCTCTTGCAATCTTGTCCATGATATGCTTCGTCATAGGGACAAGTATAGCGACAAATTATCCGTCATCGGCCAATAAACACTTGAAAGGATTATCCTGATCACCTCTGAATTTCGGACCCATTCTTGCAGCAGTAAGTATGTTAGCTTCTATTATACGTATAAATGTTATTTTGCTTGTGTCAAAGTCAAAGCTAAATGATTAATAGGGCGCAATAGTTGGATAGGTGATCATTGGTGACATAATTTTTTTGATGTTTCCATGATTCGGAGAGCACTAAAGTCGTCAGTCCTGGTTGTTAGAAACCGCGGTGTACCATGACCGAGCCCATCAGACGGTATCAAGATATTTCTAAGAGTTTCAAATTAAAACTTACCCCCTAAACAAGCGCCATACAGTAACGCCCATATTAAGGGCGCCAGTGGTAGGTTCAAGTTGGGGTTGTTACCAATATCCACTACCACTCTCACCATCATTGTAGTCAGCGGGATGTTGTCCACGAATCCTGAGATCACTCCTGATACCTGATTATGGAAAAGAAGAAGACTAATATTTTTAGGGATTGATGATTCAATTGGATCTTAATTGTATTTTCAGTATTAGAAAGGGCACAGAGCTTAAACAATCATCACTTATTTAGCAGTTATTAAGTTACAATGAGTGATGTCCTAAGTCTTGTGTAAAAGGCTTCGATGACTAAGAATTTACCTATAATATTGCCGTGTTAGCCTATTATCATTGCAGCTACTTTAATTGCTCCATAAATAAACTTACCCATAATATGAGCATGATGGCTACACCAAGTCGTGCTCTCTCGTCTACTCTCATGATGAGAGCTTCCATCAGTCCTCCGACATAGAGGATCAGACCCAGCTTGGAAAGGGCCTGAAACAATTTAGATTATAGTTACATAAACTATTAATAAAACGATTTTAGAAGGACGCTAACGGCTTGTCAGGCGAATAAATAGGTACTCTGCCACCATTCATAAGTGCTGATGGGATTAAACAAGCAGCTACAAGGCCCTGCAATTTCTAAGGGAACCACAACACGATAATCGTGTCTGTTGAAGAACGACCAAGAGAAGTCGGGTTGGATTTGAGCGGAAATGGAGAAAGGGAAAGAAGAACCCTTATATACACCCAAATGTTAAGAATGATAACTAAATAGCCAAATAAAAAACCCTCCCTTACGAAATCAACCATGCTAACTTGGGTAGAACAGCTACAAGAGAGTTTCAAAATTGAGAAATTGACGTCTTGCCAAATCTTGGCAATACCTCCATGAGAACGAACAAGGACGCAAAGAACAGCAGCGTGGACCACTCCACGCGGTGCAGGATCGGCTCCAGGTCCTCGCGGTCTGCCAGCGTCAGCAGCAGGATGGCTCCCAGGAGCGCTGTTAGAGCCAGGGATACGCGATCTGAAAGAAAAGGGGAAGGAAAACGTAAGGGTTCGTGTGAGTCGAGTTGCTATTACGAAAGATGTGATCTGACGTATCCGAAAAAGTGGATGTTCATGTGAGTCAAGTTGCCGTATCCGAAAGATGCGCAAGTTAAGTATTAAAAAAACCTCATAAACTTACTTAATTCTGGAATCGAGTGCATGAAGAATACCGTCACTACAAAAGCGATGGCCACTGATGACTTTATGAGAAGAACTTTGTCTCGTATTTTGTACTGGAAAAGGACAAAATACAATGTTTTTTCATTTTATCGTGCAGTGTTCACTGAGATACAGCATACTTTAAAGAACAGCTGATGTCTAATGTATGTAAACTGGTTCATTTAGCAAACCAACCACGCACCAAGGTATCACGATCATCACCAACATTGTCACAATCGTCATTATCATCATCATTGTCACTGGCGTCGTCCTCGTCATCGTCACCATCGTCGTCGTCAACTTCATTATCATCGTTATCGTCATCGTCGTCATCGCGGTCATCGTCATCATCGTCATCTTCATCGGCGTCGTCATCATCGTCGTGAACGTCACCATCACCATCGTCATCGTCACCGTCACCGTCGTAGTCGTCGTCAACGTCATCATCATCATCATTATCATGGTATCGACATGGTACGACATCATCGTCATCGTCATTGTTTTCGTCACCGTCGTCAATTTCATCGTCATCGTTATTGTTTTCGTCACCGTCATCATCATCGTCATGATCATCGGCATCACCATCGTCATTGGCGGACTTCATACACCCTTTGAGTTTAGCGGCCTATCCGGCATGCTAAATGTTAAAGCAAGTGACATTTAAATGCTCAAAACGTACAACTCCGAATTGTCAGAAGGTCGTGCCGTGGAGTTCGAACCCGATCCCCGTAGTACGAGACCGAATTCATATCCACTATAGGTACTATACTATCATCGCTCAACCATGAAGGTAACATACATACAAGTTAATCTCACCTTTCCTTTCAATTCCTGTAGAGTAATTTGAAAGGTTTCCTTAGGGCATGCCCGCTTGCCAGTCTCCCTGATAGCTTTCTCCAGCTGTGCGTTCAACTTGGTAATTTTACGTTCCAGGCGCTCTCTTACAATTTGCACATCCTTGCTCAAATTCGGAAGTGATTCGGCTGCTCGACGCCATATTGAAATTTGTTGACGGAGATCTGAAAAGGAGTGACAATGCAGTGAAACAAATTGAAGAATTGAAGGTCGTGAGATGATTTGCAACAAAATTCAAAATGTTCTTTTAATCCAATTTTTCGGTTGACATCATAAACAGTCACTGTGGTCAGCTTTAGTGAGATACACAGAAAAGTAGAGTAGGCAACGTCTAATATATCATCAGTATCAGTCATCACAACGCAGAGTGCCAATAATGAGTTCAAGGCATGCGTGGATGGATCATAGGTGGATAAGTGAATATATTTAGGCTTTTACCTTGAATTTCTCTAGGGATCTTCAGTCGAAGTCGATTAGGATCTCTAAACATATACCTAATCTGGAGGGATGTCTGAACAGCGATCAGTAATATCCCGAGAGCCATGTGTGCTGTGAAGTTTGTGAAGTTTATGCCCTGAAAGACAGGAAGTTTCGTTGGTTAATTCTTATTAAAAGCAAGAATCATTTTATCAGTTTTGAAGGTCCAAAATCGATCTTAATATTATATTATTTTTTACTATTAAAATTTGCAAAGTCTTCACGATTAATCATATTTTTATGGATTTCTATGATCAAAAACTGTACCTCAACATTATGCAATATTGTATCCATTAATGATCTTACCGCTTGTATAACTGCCTTGTTGGAAGCTACGATGACGTTGGGTGGATCTCCAACTGGCGTGGCTGTACCACCCACGTTGCTGTATATCGCCATGAACATTAGAATCGGCACAGGATCCAAGTCCATTACTTCACAAAGTCTGAAAAGTATAATAATGCCTGTCAACCTGGATAAATGTACTTAGTACAATGGCTTCAATATAATAAAGGCCCGGGACGAAACTTATATCATACGCTATATAACTTAGAAATATTATAACTTACTACACCACGTTGCTCTAGTGCAGAATAGTTGAGTGTCAATAATAATTGGTCAACCACAGCGTCTGAACTTTTTATGGTGTCTGAAGGCTTTCGGTATTGCGTAATAATAATCATAGCCATGACACTGATAGTGTTTCCTTCATGGAGAGGGACGTACCTAATTTTTAGACATCTTACAATTCAAGTCGCCAAGGTATGCTAATAATAAGTAGGTGAGAGACATAAATATGTAGCGAAATCATACCTAATGGTAACTGGCGACATGAGCAGAACAGTGGTGACATTATCCAGAAATGTGGAGAGTACTGCAGTTATTGTGCAGAGGAGATAGATCAAAGGCCATAGCCTTCCTTTAGTGATCTGAAATATTTTACGCCTGATTAAACCAAACGTGAACTTAAAGTATTGCACTATAAGCAATAAATTACTTCAACGGCCTCTTCACATCTATTATATCCTTTCTTATTATTTCATCTAATGACCTTTAGGAATATTACAAGACTTGCCTCAAAAGTGAAAACCGCCAGAAAGTCGAATATGCCAGTTTCCGCCATAACAGCTACCAGAATCATCATACTGAATAGGAGGAGCAATGTCTCTGCGTCCAGCCAGGATATGATCTCCGGCAGCGATGGTCTTTCGCCAACCAAAGCTAGTACTGCCAATGATGTGGTTGATATGATGATGGACGCCATTGTCCTATTTACAACCTGAAATGCGGAAAATGAAAATGATTAGCCCAAATTGGTTCTTTGCTTTTACCATAGGTGTGTTGTTTTGCATATAACATTCATTGCAACACTAACTATCTTAGTGCTTGTTCATACTGAACACGCGGGCGCGGTGGCGGGCGCGCGCGCGGTGGACATTGACATATTGTCGCTA
>DWJQ01000764.1:0-12819 GCA_018248915.1 Hesperia meskei straton
GGTTTGACAATTTTATAAGCTTAAAACTAATAAAAAAGGAACCAGTTTGATAACAGAAAACTGTTACGTCATAATGGACGGACATCTCACGGGGCGATTTGACATATGATGAAGAGTAAAGCGAACTATACAAAGTATATTTCTGAACGCACGCAATACAACAACCAAATGTCATTATCGTGTCATTATTTTGTGTCATGTATATCTATATGTCAATGTTATTTTGCATGTTTAAAATGTAAATACACGATAATTTGACTATTATGGATATATGTTGTCGATTCCAACGCCTTATTTAATCCAGATCTACATGTAATAATTCTTAAAATACCGAACCGACGGGGCGAATATCAAATGTTTGACAGGTAAGATTTGTATGGGAAATTAAAATTTTCATTTTTAGTATTTTCCTCGCAAATTTTCCATATTTTCTCATCGCTGCAACCTTCCCTGAACTTCCACGAATATTTCAAGACTAAAATTACCCAAATCGGTTTAGCCGTTATTGAGTTTTTCGGCCTCTAACGAACAGCAATCCATTTTTATTTATATAGATGAATACTGTCATAATGTGACAGTAAAATTCGCGTTACAATAAAGTTAAAGACATCGTGTTATCATAAGTAACAAGAGGTGTGGGTGTCGAGTTATTCGCTTAATTGTTTCGAGAAACGTATTGCTTGTTAGGAACTAGCCAAATTGAGTTTTATGGTCGCCATAAATTATTGTCGTTTCAATTTCAATACAACAACATGCCAAAGCTGGGCCGGCCGTATACGAGTACGATTGAAATTAGTTTACGTTTTTTATATTTGAATTATGTGTGGTAGATTCACTGGTAGATTCGGAGTGCTTTGAAGGATAATTAATAGTTGAGAAAAAGCAGGCTATTACATCGACCTCCTGCAATTCGGCGCCGGAGGCAGCGCAGGCGCCGTGCATTTTCTCCCGCCCACGCTCGCCGGCCTATCTGCATGTTCTCACACAGAAATTTACACATGCTCGCGAATATCAGCGGTTCATAATAACGCAGTCGCATTTTACTCGTATCTGTAGCGGCTGCGATGTCGGCCACTCGGTGTTACTGACATCCAACAACCGACGTACGTGGGCGACCCGCAACTGCCGCATTTTATAACTTTTTTATTCTATTGTCACTCGACCGCGACGTAACCTGGAGAAAAATAAATTTCACTCGTTATCTAAATGTCAAATCGTTCGGCTTCGATCGAATCAGTTTCCAAATAGTTTTAATAAATCTCCTTTTACGGCGGCCGGAGCGCGAGCGATAGGGAGAGGCATTACAGATTCACGCTGCGTTATCGTGTTTTACTTTGTTGTGACTGGCGCGGTTGTTCGGCAACAATAGCTTTAATTGAAAGAGTGTCAATAAATTTGTCGAGCTGGTCCTGCGCGTCGCCGGTGGTCCCGATAAACTTGATCGTCCCGTGGCGTGACATGTCCCGAAGGAACGGACCCTTGTTCCGGACGACCGTTTGTTTTTATCCGACGCCGCCGTTGTCTTCATTACGATAAATCTACCAAAGGGGTTTATCTATCAAATAATCGATTCGCTATCTTGTCTTATTTAAGTATGGGGTGTAGGTGGGTTGTCTAGCAGTAGGACCTTTCCAGAACTTCCGGTCGACTCTTTTACGGGTGGTAGTTGCTGACTGGACTGCAGACACCTGCAACTCTCTGCTAGTGGCTCCAAGTAGCTGTTGTGTGCGCAGCGGCCACACCCTGGTAAACCACGTCGACCCGTGGGCCAAACCTAGCAGAGGGGGCTGTGTACTATTGATGTACTCAGTCGGGCGGGCGATCCTCCTTCGTAGCACACGAAGACTGCGTCGACAAATTCGGGCGAGCATCGTCAGTATGGCAAACGCATCCGGCCGATTTGGCGATGGAGCACGGCAAGGCAAAAGGCCGTAAAGGGCGTATGTCAAGGATCTATGTAATGGCATACGGCCAAATTGCTGCATCCTCGTGTCCTTCTTTCAGTCGTATTGGTTCCCAATCCACTGGATCTTAAAGGTAGAGGACGAGAGAGTGGGTTCGCACCAGCGCAACTGCTTGTCCACTTATCGAAATTCACGCGCAGATGACTTAGGATTCTATTTTACTGGCTATACGAGACTCGAAAAGTCCTGCGGCGATGGTGTATTTGGCGGTGAGGTCCGGGATTAGGTGTGTCCTGACCTTAGTTAAAACACTGCACGTAGGCGATCAGACGATCAGTGGTCGCTCCTGAAATCGATCGAGGCGGGAGGACGGGTCCGGCAGCACGTCTGATGACAAAGCAGCCCTATTCAGGAACGCTCTGCTTTCCCCTGCATAGGGGAGGGGCCTAGAAAAGGTGGCCCAAAAATAGTCCGCCTTACCCTTAAACCAGGTGTCTAACCGCGGTCACCTTGGACATCGTTTTAACGCGGTCGAAAAGCATATTTTAAGATGAAAAAAACCTTAATAATCGGAGCATGGAACATACGAACACTTCGGGATGATACTAACAACTTGTGCCCTGAGCGAAAATCTGCTCTATTGGCAAGAGAATTGGCCCGCTACAACATAGATATTGTCGCACTAAGTGAAACCCATCTTAATGATACTGGGAAACTTCGCGAAGACCTTGGAGGCTACACCTTCTACTGGAGCGGGAAACCTGCAGGAGAACGTGCGGGAAGTGGTGTCGGGTTTGCGATCCGTAATAAGCTAGCAGATACATTAGCAGAATTACCAAAAGGTGTGAATGATCGCATTATTACACTAAAACTGCAGCTACAGAATAGATCCTACATGCACTTAATAAGTGTATATGCTCCGACACTTCCGTCTTCAGATGAAGAGAAAGCCAAATTCTACCATGAGTTACGTCTTGTCCTGGAACACATTCCCCTGAGAGATAGAATTGTTTTGCTGGGAGACTTCAATGCGCGTGTTGGCGCGGAACACGACGTATGGAATGGAGTTCTTGGGCGTCACGGAGTTGGAAAATGTAATGCAAACGGTTTGGAACTTTTAAGTCTTTGCGCAGAATTCGATTTATCTATCACCAATACATTTTTCAGACTATCGGACAAATTTAAAACGAGCTGGATGCACCCGCGATCGGGTCATTGGCATCTTCTGGATTATGTGATCGTTCGAAAAAGAGACATGAAAGATGTTCACATAACGCGTGCTATGAGAGGTGCACAGGGATGGACCGATCACAGGTTAATAAGATCTAAATTTAGCATCCACCTAAGCTCTCCAAGAAGATCTTGTCACATAACCCCACCAAAATTAGATGTTTCGAAACTTGTCCACTCAAATGAGCTTCAGAAGAAATTTGACGATGCTTTCGGCGCTGCGTCATCTACGTCTGTAGATACATCTATAGCAGATGGATGGCATGACTATGCCAAAAGCCTTCATGCATGTGCTCTTCAAGTCATTGGTAGATTGCAAAAGAAAAACCAAGACTGGTTTGATGCTTCTGACATGGAGATTCAAAGGCTCGTAGAGAATCATCGGCGTGCTTTAAGTGGTCGTTTAAGTGCTTCTGAGAAAAAAACTGCGCAGCAAAATCTGAAACTGAAAGTTAGAAGTCTTAAAGATAAATGGTGGTCCGAGAAAGCCAAGGAAATTCAAAGCTATGCAGACTGCAACCTTACAGGAAAATTTTTCGAGAGCATACAAGCTGTTTTTGGTCCCAAAATGAACAAGTTGGCGCCAATTTATTCGCGAGATAAACAACGCAAGCTTACAGATCAAAATGACATACTGGCACGGTGGGCGGAACACTTCAATGAAGTACTGAACCCAAATGCACTTAGTGCTGATCTTGCATACGTCAACTCAGTTGCAAGTCTGCCAGTTCGTGAAGATTTGGATGACCCACCTACATTTTGTGAATTTAGCACTGCGCTAAAAAGACTTAAGAACCTCAAAGCGCCCGGCGCAGACAGCCTTCCCGCTGAGATTTACAGGTATGGGGGGCCAAATGTCAAGAGTAGATTATTTAATCTCATTCTGAGTGCGTGGGAATCACAAGTCGTCCCACAAGAATGGAGAGATGCCACAATCTGCAAGCTGTACAAGGGAAAGGGTGATGTATCCGACTGCAGTTCCTACCGTGGAATCTCCCTTTTATCAGTTGCTGGGAAGGTGTTGGCACACATACTAAACTCACGTCTTGGCAAATTGGCGGAGACTGTACTTCCAGAATCGCAGTGTGGTTTTCGTCCCAACAGAGGTACAGTGGATGCTATCTTTATCGTTAAGCAGTTACAGGAGAAGAGCCTAGAGCAGAATAGTCCTCTCTACATGTGCTTTGTGGACTTAGAGAAGGCTTTTGACCGCGTGCCTCGAGAAGCTCTTTGGGTTGTCTTGCGTGCATCCGGCTGTCCTGAGAAATTCACAAACCTGATACGGCAGTTCCATGATAACATGAGAGCCCAGGTTATACATGAAAGTGTTTTCTCTGCCCCATTTCCGGTAACTAGTGGGGTGAAACAGGGCTGTGTGTTGGCCCCTACACTATTTGCGCTCTATTTTGCAGCAGTGATGGATGACGCTTTAAGCAAGTGCAGTGGACGTATCCAATTGAATGTGCGAACGGATAGGAGTGTATTCGACATTTCACGGTTCAGAGCAAAGTCCCGAACTTCTCATCTTCACATAATGGATGTGCTGTATGCGGATGACGTGTGCCTGATGGCGGATAGCATGGAAGCCTTGCAGAGTTATCTGGATGCCCTACACGACTCGTGTCGTAGATTTGGCCTAGTAATAAACGTTGCTAAGACGCAGCTGCTAAAACAGCCCCCTCGAGGTTGTGAGGCTGATGTAACTTCGCTAACTTTAGCTGATAAAACTTTGGAAGAAGTTAGTAACTTTCGCTACCTGGGTTGTCAAATAAGGAGCGATAACCGGCTTTCATCAGAAATTCCTGCTCGAATAGCACGAGCTGCTGCCGCGTTCGGAAGACTAAAAGACCGTGTTTGGAAATCTCACGATATAAAGTTATCGACGAAGCTGGCAGTATATCGGGCTATTGTCCTGCCAAATTTATTATACGCCTCTGAGACCTGGTGCATATATAAAACTGATTTAAAGAAATTAGACTCCTTTCACATCAAATGTCTACGTTCCATCTTAAAAATAAAATGGCAGGACCATATCACAAATGCTGATGTGCTCCGCCGAGCAAAAACACACGGCATGGAAGCACTTATAATGAAGGGGCAATTGCGTTGGTGCGGCCACGTCCAAAGAATGGATGACTGCAGACTACCGAAGAACGTTTTCTACTCAGTACTATCGAGTGGGAAGCGCAAATCCGGCGGGCAGTATCTTCGTTACAAGGACGTGTTCAAACGAAATTTAAATGCGTGTGGTATGTCGATAGACACGTGGGAAGAGGTTGCTCAGAAGAGGTCGCAGTGGCGCTCTAACATCAATCAAGGTGTCTCCAATTTTGAACGTGCGCGCCTATCAGAGTTGGATGTTAAGCGTCAAATACGCAAGACTCGACCTAAACCTTCCTACAACTACACAGTAAATAGCGCGGGTCAACTCTACTGTGCTGCATGCGACCGGATTTTCAAGACCAAGTTTGGGTTCGCCAGCCACATCCGAGCGCACGCCAGGAAATAATCCAGAGTCGCCATCGTCGGATACGACGCGGACGACATCATCATCATTATTTAAGTATTGAGGCCGTTTTATCCTAACGCCGATAATGTTAACAGTACCAATAAACATTTTAATGCTGAACTAAAAAATGTTAAAGTATGTGTGATTGGAATAGTAATTTTAAATGAGCCCATCTAAAGGACTTTTAATACGAATCATTTTATAATATTTATATTTGAAATCAAATCGTTAAGCCTATTAGCACTTTAAAGTTTTAAAGGCACTTTTTGGATTTATTTTCTCACGGTACGACTCCGCCCACGGCCGCTTCTAAGAATATGTGTCTACTTAGGAATGGAACTTTGTGTTCATAATTTAGTTGTAACAATGATATGGGAATTGGACCTGTGTTTGCATACGACGTTAGTTTGTACATAAATCGTGTGGCCGGTCCAAGCCACAATGATAATAGAAGGAAGTTATTAATGTACGAAGGTGCACATAGATATGTAGATAGTCTTTGTTTCTTAATAATCTACACCAATAAATAAATGAATAATAAGTTTACTTTTGTGTGTTAACATATATTTTTTCAATGTTAATAGCGGGTAACCAGATGAGAATAAATAACTTTTACCTTCAAAATTGATAAGTAACAAAAAAATTACCTTCAAAATTGATAAGTAGAGATAACACAAACACTAACCATGACTGTGATGTCGCTCAAATTTAGGTATATAGATTTTACGACTACCATCAGCTTTCAAATATAAGAAATAGGTATAAAAATCGAAACCACCAATAAAAAGTTATGACGTAAGAAACTTAAATTAAATGCACATTACTAAGAATAGCTCAAAAAGACCAAAGATGAAGTAAATTCTTACTAGTTTACTTAGTTCACATATTACAAAGTTATGAAGTTACACAGAAAAAAAATCAGTGGAATTGAGAACCCCCTCCTTTTTTGAAGTCGTTAGTAAAAAATATAAGTGATCATCGTTGAAAAATATTCAGTGAATACTACTTAATTTAACCGAAGGAAACTATTATTACGCTTTGCCCGGGAAGATGGAAGGGAAGGACCAGCATATACTATATTTTAAAATGTTTGTCCTACTACCAGCCTATATTTTCTTCAGATTACATTTACCTATCGTTGGAATATGTAGCTACTTACCGTAACAACAAGACGAATCTGATTTAAAGGCCTTAACTAACAGAATGAAAATGAAAAAACACAAATAAATATTTACGGACAAAATTCGTATGAAAATAAGCATATTCGCACAGCGTAAAATAAAGTATATTTATTTTATGAAATAACCATATATGAAATATGCAAGTCTATTTGTAATATTTATAAGGCTGTGATATTGGTATTTCTTTATCGCCTTGAATGATTTAGCCCCAAAAAATAAATGTTTAATGAAAGATACCTAAATAATAACATAATTAATCTCAGAAAAATTTTCAGGAATTCACGAAAACATGATAAATAAAATAAAAAAATCTAAACCATAAAGTACGCATTCCTTAAGAACATTATTACAATGTAAACATTCACACGCAAGCAATTAGGTTCTGTAGTGTGTAGGTACCCACGCGTTAACTGTTCTAAAATTGCCGTGTCCATAAATGAATGAATTCCTGGTTTAATGGTTTTACTGTAGCCCACGTTTGGACCCAAACAATTCACACCCGATAATCATCTGAGATAAACCGTCGGCGGTGCGTCAGCATGAAATCACAGAAATTACACACGTCGCCAGATTTAGACATTCTGCCCGAAAAAGGGCTCTGAAGTATGTAGCAAGGTTAATGCATTACAATCGAGTTGTAGTTGTAGTGTAGCCGTCAATTTACAGCAGGCCGTGAAGATCAACAACTTAATACCTACAAGATTTTTTATACTTACTTATATACTTACTTACTTACATTTACTCCAAATAAGAAAAGTGTTTATTAGATAAAACCATTGCATATACAAACATAATATGCAATTTTCGAAACAAAAACCTGTTATATAAATAATGTTTATTTTTAGGTAACAAATATAAGCTACAGATCCACGTTTCATCAGGAAAATTGCATTTTTTGTTGGTATAATGTGGGCTAATATGATTAAAGAAATTTAAGAGTTGGCAAGGTAATCTAATCAAATCCGTTTTAGTGACTTCTCAAGTATCAATTTCCGATTACTTAAATCAGGCTTTATCAGCATTACCTTTTATCAGAGCCTTCACTCGCCTTACTCGTTCTCGCGTAATAGGCACGGGTTCAATCAGTAGCTTCAATGGGGTCGAAAACGGCCCTCCACTGAATAAAATTGCCACCCAATCACGCGACGAACCGCAAGGCTTCCAATAACCCTCCGCTAAAATATATGGTCGATTTGAGGATTTTTTCGTTCTTGTTTCGAAATTCAAAATATCACTCAAGATACCAACATCACCCTTAAGAACTTTGCGCACAAAAACCTTGAAAGTCCTTCGCCCCTGTTTCTTGCTTACAACATTTGGGAGTTTAGAAATCTTCCCGGTAAAAATGTACTTCGAATCGGCCACAACACGTCGGAGGGTGTCAATATTTTTAAACATCGAACCGTTGTAATAACACTTTGGAACATTACCGTCAGCTCGTATTATTGTGTTTCTTTTTTTCATCTTTTCCCGAACCATGAATTCTGAATTTACCGGAAAAATTGCCTGGAGAAAAACAGTCAGGATTATTATCATTATTACGTTGGCCATTTTGTGGTTTGGGGTTTGTCATTTATTTGTAACACTTCCGTCATAATGGTCTAGGTTTTGTTTAAATACATTTTTGTTTGTCGTGCGCAGAACGATCGAGATTTCAACGCGTATTCTGATTGAATAGGTGCGCGCGCGCAGCTTGCCGCTGAGCCACTGGAGGTTTTATCGCGCCCACTGCAACTTGCAGCCTGTTTTTGTTATGTTAATCTCAAAGCTCTTCACTAAGCCTTCGAGAACACTTAACAAAATAAACATGATTGCGAATTCAAGCACCCAGTCGATTTGTTGGCGCCGGCTTTCTTGTGTTCAGCGGAGAAATGATAAGCAGGTGGCTTTGTTTGGTATGTTAATGTTGTTACTGTTATATTGCTCAATGCCATGAAAGTTTAGAAAATAGAATGTTTATAAATGATCTCAGTATTGAGCGATAATAAGTACTTTAACTAAATGAGAGGACATTAAAACAATGTACCACCTGGCCCTATTGGAATGGCACAGACTACTGACCCCAATACCAAGCCGATACTCTAGGCTCTGAAGCGGGCCCTCCGTTTGACGATAGGTCTCCTTAATAATTACAATTTCCGTAAAATTTAATTACTATTTCCGCAAAAAATGTACGAAAACCGGTTACCTAACATCAAAAAATTTTTCTTCTTTCTAAGTAAATCATAAATAATAGCCAGCTTTTTATAACAAACTTATATCGAACACTTTTATATTCAAATACTTACATAGAAACTTCAAAGTAGAAATAGATACAGCAACGGTCTTGTCAACCACGCTAAGCATTCTATTCTTCAGCTGTTCAATTTATGTAATTGCATTCCATACGACCTATTAATAACATGTCAACGTTCTCAGTAAAATATTGTAAAATGTATTCTTCACCGCGATATATAAGTATTTATACTTCGCGCTTGTCAACCTCAGATCCCAGTTATAACGTTCTGTAGCTTAGTGGCTTTTATTCCACATTTGCATGTAAACGCGGTGAATATTGTGTAGAAAATGATCATGATATGGTTGCTATGTATATAAATAGCACAAATTATATACGTTATTATTTATATTTACATTTACGTAGCTAAGTGTTCTAGTCAGTTATCAGTGAAAGGGTGTCGTTAAAGAATTGACCATTATTTTCATAATTTTATTATCACCACCATAACTACCGAGAAACACGAGGCTAGCTTTTTAAGCTAGAATTATTAAGCTAGCAAAACTATTTTGGATTAATAGCTTTCTTAGTTGTACTATGTACACGAAGCCAAAGTGATTAGCTTGCTAACTTACTGTCACTTCTATCCCAGCGTAAAAAACTAGTCCCAGGAATAAAGACAAAGCCAGCAATGCTGTGTTAGTGCAGATTGGCACATTTCACAACACCTTTGAACACTTTATGGAATACATAACTTTGATTTTTTCGTAATTATGTACTTTGACTGTACTTTAAATTGATACAATGTCCTAGACTTGCCTCTCCTTTCAACACGGCTGTGATTGATAGGGTTGACCGTGACGAATGTAATACGTCCCTGTCTATAAAAAGTTGCCTTTCCTTCTTGTTGTACTCAATAAACGTCAGAGCGCAAATTGGATTTCAGTTTCTTATTTTAAATATAAAAAAAACTATTGCAAACTTAATTATAATACGTATTTTGTGACGTTAATACATACACAGTACCTGTATATACCTACACACACACACACACACACACACACACACACAGGGTGTAATTCATTTGACCAGCAACATATAACCACGCCATTAGGCCGTAATTCTGATAAATAATACATTACCAAGAAAAAAAATACATGTATGCAAATATCTACTCTTTCATTAGGATGCTTCAAATCACCAATTTTTTCTCTCGTTTACTCAAATTATATTAACAAAGTATAAATTTACTTAATGTATTATTATGTATTTTGCGTTATTGTAGAAACTTGTAAAACGTTATTTTCGTTTTACAACAGAAACGATTATTTTAACGACAGTGACACAACTTTTACCCACACTGTACCCAGACGTGATTGTATCAAAGCATGTCGGAGATGTGCAACAGACCGAGGAATGACTTGCCATAAATACATACAGAAGGTCCGTAGAAAATCCTTATTTTCTTCGTTCGTGCTACGGGTACATCTTGGTGCCTTTGTAGATGAATTGAACGAGCGATAAGCGTCTACGTCTCATTATCGCGTACCGCCACTTCTTCTACAGAGGTATGTTTGCGCAAAACACGGTGCACCTACATACGTGTATTGGACAACTACTTAGTACAGTAAGACGTACTATACACAGAATACACAGTGCAAGAGCCTATCTTTAGCGGCCTTTAGCCTAAAACTTGGTTAGTGGGTAATAAGTGATGTGTTCGCTTGTGATATTGATTCAAAGGATTAACATCAGGATCAACAGTGTTCTTCAAATGTCTATTCAAAAATATTCAAAAATCTACTTAAATATAATAACAACCCATTGTTGCTTGCAACAATAAGTTTTAATTTTTAATCTCTATTAAACTTAAAATATAATATGGCAATATTGAGTAAAAAACCGCCATTACGTTATTACATTAATAGGTAAGCGATCTCACGTCTCTCGTCTTGTACTGTGCAGTACTGTGGTGTACCTATTAATTGTGCTGTGTGAATAATTATTGCTGACAATAAACGTTGTGTGTGACAGTGAAATTGTAGTATTAATCAGCGCCTATAAAAACAGAATACAGTCCACTCCACCAGCTGAAGGCCACGGCTCCAAACAATGGTTCATTGTATTGTTGAAAGCAAGAATTTAAAATGCCATAAGTAAATTTCGCTTATGAGCTTAATTGAAACATTAGCTGTAATAAAGTTGTCTTTAGCGTGGCTTGGCAATTCCATATTTTCGCCGACTCAAGTATTATACCTATTACAGTTATTAAGAACGTTAACTTAACAGGAAGTTATTAGGAACTTCAGTTTTTTTGGTCGTTGGTAAGTATGAATGTATATACGAGGACCGGGGAATTGCATATTGATATGATATTGCTTGGCTACGGTTTATTTTACAGAGCTTACAACTACATATATAGGTATTCCCTTGCGGAACAAAGGAAGCATTGGACCGGGCAGTTTCATTATCATCCTGTATTTGGAATTATTGAAGGCGAATTCCTCAAATATTCAGCACGGAGTACGAAGGGCAAAACAATCGACACAAACAGGATATTCCCTGGGAATTCTTTCATATTGAATGAGATCCGAATGTAAGAAAATTGTTTTCTGTTACTTAGGACTATGTTGGAATAAATTGGTTTGGAGATTTCGTGGCTTCCGGTGCCATGGGCTAGCCTAGTTGCTGTAATACATAATATGTTATGAGTTAGTGCGTTCAACATCTTGGACTATTACCAATCTTTGTCACGTGGGGTAGATAAGTGATCGACTATTTGAGCAAAACAATATCTACTATTTTGGTTAGTTAATAAATTACTGATTTCACAAATGTGTGCAATTTTGAATATTGTGTCAAATTTTATTACAAAAACGTTTATTAATTAACAGTCTACATACGTACCATAGCTCTACAATTAACCCTTTGATGACAAGAAATAACCTCTTTTTGTCGCTCCCCAAGTTAAGGCGATTAAAAAATGTCGACTTATCCCCTTGCATTATTACCGCACACGTTATTCAAAACTGATTCCACTTTGAGACCCCTCCGCTCATTAGAAGGTAATGTCCAATCGTGTCAACGCAAAATAGTCGGCGATATGCGTCGCCACGCGCCGATGTTTACGAGCTAAGAACGTAATAGACAAAACCTGTCAAGTCAGAACCTGGGGGGAATCGTACCTACTGTATTTTTAATCTTCTTCGTGACCTAAGCAGGCAAACTAGCAGACGGCTAACCGGATGGTAAGTGATTTCAATCGTCCGTGGACATTCGCAAAACTAGGGGCGTAATGTATGTAATTTTATTTTATTTCTTTCTGTTCAAATTCAAAACTATTCATTTCAGGTATCATTGATACACTTACGCCCGTAATTACAAGGAGAAGAGACGGTTTTACGAGACGATATTTTCTCTCTTCTTCCTTGTCTGCTCGTTGCCGGCAATACAGTAATATACTTGAACAAATTATGACAGTTGAATAAACAGATAGAAACGTACGATACAAATACGTATTATTAAAAAAATAAAGATTCCCTCGCTTCGCTTTGGTAAAATCAATATTAGGCTAACTAAAAATTGTAGACTCTTTGAAATTACTGACAATTTGAGCAATTGGTGTGTTCAAGTAAACAAAAATAACTCTTTATTATATATGTATATAATATGTATGTGAAACAATAGTTTATTGAAAGTCTTAAGATAATTACCTAACATAATTATAATTACAAAAATATAAAACTTTGAAAATTCTCTAAGGATTAATCTGTCTGCATT
>DWJQ01000765.1:0-12814 GCA_018248915.1 Hesperia meskei straton
GCATTCTAAGGCACATATTGTTTTATAAGCTGTCCTGTTTACTTATAGCGACTAAAGCTCACACTTCAGGCCACTTCAGTGGATGCCACGGTCAATACTTTGCTATAAAAAAAATAAAAATCACATCAAAACAGCTACTCAATGTTATTGTTATACATTGTTATTAATCATGCTTCTCAATTTAAATTTTAGTAATGTTATTTTGTCACGTCGTTATATGACCACATATAAAAAAAATATTTTTTTAATTTGGGTTATACTCGGTTACAATCGATCACCAAAAATTATAACTTACTAACCTTAGTAAATTAGTTTCAAAATCATCGCATAATTAATAATTAGTATACGTTTTTTTATTTATCTTCGATTTAACTAAGACTACACGGTAATACTAAAATTTTGTAAAATTATATGCAATAATAATGTACGATTTAATATTATATACACTTAATTAAATAACTGTCTATGGCACTTTTTGTATATTTATAATTATATCTTTGGAGCTGCGCGTAAAGGGTTAAATGCATGTGTTATCTTCCAAAAGAAATATTGTGACTTAAACATTTGTTGATCTTTTTATTTTATTTTGGTGGACAATAGATTAAATAAACATAAATATCTAAAATAATCCCTTTTACACACAGCCCATAGAAACATATATTATACAATATATTTTTATTACATTTTTATTTTTACGGTAAAGGCACTATTTGTAAATAAATACGATTCTCTTTAATGGCACTCTCGGCAAATGTTATATTTTTCATTTTCATAATAATTTATTTTAATTTTTATTTGCATTATTACTAAATTTGTGTAATATTCACGTTTTTCGCTGTAAAGTCGATCAACTAAAGCCCACTCTTTATGTCAATTTGTATTTTTTTATATCGTTGAAAAATGTATAGAATATAATTTTTATTAGTTAAGAATAGCACTTCATGAATTATAGGCCAGGGGCTTACATATTAAATTAAATTTATTATTTGATATAAAAATATAAAATAAGACGTTCCAAATATTGTATATTGTTTAAATGTTTTTGTAAAGTTATAAAGTACACTTTAAATATAAACTAAATATTTTTAAATTAATTAATCAATCATTAAGGCGCAATTTCATTTAATTAGTCTTTTAATATTTCATAAGATTCATGTCACACTAAAACTAGAATCCCCTGGCCTTAAAAATTTCATATAAACACCGAAAATCGTAACTTGAATAGAATTTTTATAAGAACGAACGATTTAAAATTTATAATAATTTAATCGATGCACCGGTTGCTCTACATTTATTTATTTAATAATAAATATAATCCTAGCACCGTACGTTATCCGTACTGTCTCACTTAAAACTACGGACACTCTTGTGATTCGAAAAACACTATCAATTTCCGAGGGTAGAACCACAAACCAAAATCTTACCAGCTCCTAGACTTCAAAAGCCAATTAAGTACAAAAATTTAGTACCAAAAAACCAAAACAAAACAAATTTTAAAATAAGCACTTATCTTACTTAAAATTCAAATCACAAGAGCATACCTAAATTGAGAAATACCCTCAAAAAGTGACACTCACTTTTCGTAGATTCGAAACTTAACACAGAAAGCGTTATAAGAAGCGACACTATGATACGAGGAGCGCAAACCTTAGAAATTGCCGAATTTCTTCGTCACAGTCGAACTGGACTCCGACTTATGGGAGCTGGTGGTCACTGACTTCCGTTCAATCGTCTCTGAAGTAATCGTTTGCTTGGAGAATTTCTTATCCATGCTATCAATTTCCTTTATCAGCTCCGAAGGCTTCTTGACCTTCGTGACGCTGGTGGTAGCCTGGAAGTCGGACGATTGGAACTCGGACGGGCGCATGAAAGAGCGGCTAGTGTCCGAACTCATTTTCGACTCTAGCGTGTTGAATCTAGAGTCCAAAGTGCTGTATCTCGAATCGTTGTCGAACGACTTCGACAACTCGTCGATACCTTCGAGTTTTATCGGTTCGTATTTCGTATTAGTGCTGGTCATGTTGACTGGGGATGAGCTGTAGATTTTGGTGGTGGTAATCTTTTGGGTTCCATTCGGTATTTCCTTCACTTCGGTGGTCGTTTCCTCCATGAAGTTTGGCCCGCCAAAGCTGTGCACCTCCTTGCCGTACGGAGACGATATCCTTTCAAATTCTGGCGTGGAAGCCTTCACCAGATCCATTGTCTTGGAGTAATCAAATTCGGGCTTGTCAAACTTCGAGGGCGTCGAAGTCGCGAAGGGAGATTTGACCTCCTGTCGCGTCTCTGTCTTAACGTACTCCGTTTTGGGGAAGCTCTGATAAGATTCGCTTTTGATGGTGTACTCCGAGTGTTTGGTCCCTCCAGGGATCGTTTCAGTCGATTTCTGGTGTTCGGTGAAGTTCTGTCCTATGCCGTCGAAGGGAGACTTTGGTGTTGATGGCTTTTTGAGGGAGGAATAGATTGGTTCGGACTTGTCTTCAAACTTCATGTCTCTGGCATTGAATTTTGGACTCATTGGAGACGGTATCTTGGGTGCATCGTATCCAAACTTCTGCTCCTGTTTGCTGAACTGCGAGCTGTACTGACTCTGGCTGGACTCGAACCTCTGCTCCTCGGTTTTGCTATACTCAGTGTTGATGGGTCGCGGGGTGTCGTAGAGGCGGGTCTCGTAGCTGAAAATTGGCGATCGATTACACCCACGTCAGTGGTATATACCACACGTATCCCCGTTAAATACCAGTGTAGCACCGACACCGACATGCAACATGCGTTAATGCTTTTAAAATGTCTCTCGCTGACTTATTGCACCATCGTCACCTTCGTACTGTACTCTATTCTACTAATCCCATTCTATCCTAGTAAAGTTATAAATTCGAAAGTTTGTGAGGATGGATGTGTTACTTTATTACGACAGAACTACTGAACGGATTTGAATGAAATTCGGAATAAAAATAGTTGAAGACCCATAGAAGGGCTGAAATAGAGGATGAAAATGAAAAAAGAATCTACACGAGTGGATAGCTAGTAAATATAAATATTTATCTGAAAGTTTGTATGATGGATGTTTTATGGATAGAATTCTTTCAGGGAAAACCTTTAAAACGGATTTCGTTCCAATGGAGTAATATGGTGTTTGCATCAAATAACTCATAGACTAGGTTTTATCTTAGGTCGATTAACATGGGTGAAACCGATTGGCTTAGTTTGTTATACCGAAAAATTATTAATTGTTGTTGATTTTTTTATTACAATCTCAAAATTCCATTATCCATTCTCCATAATCCGCTAAACCGATATAAATCAAATTTTGAAAAGGACAGCATATTTCTTTCTCTAATAAATTCTACCATAATTCTATTTTACCATATAATTTTCTCTCCTATTCTTATGCTATCCTGTGTTCATCCCTTTCTACCCTGTAATTCTAATTCATTAATATTCAAGAATATTCTATGTAACCCTTGATTTACTACCAGTCATTTTCAATGTCCTATCTATTCATAATCCTCAGTAAGTTAGTTACACTGTTAAATATTTAAACGTCACACATGTTTTAGCGTTAGTTGTTATTACTTTACCTATTGAGTTAGCCATAGACTATGTATAGATAGAATATTCATAACAGATAACTAGTTATAATATAGTTGAATTCGTTACGATGGTGCAATAAGCCATTTCTCGAAAGACCCCAAGTCATTCCTCACGCGTCAATCAATAATGAACTTTATACCCATACAAAAAGGTGTTATTTCCAAGTGAGTGCAGACCGGTATTATTGACAAGAAACACAAAGTATGAGAAGGTTGGAATTGAGAAGATCGCACGAGTACCTTCAGTGAAATGTCACCCTGGATGTGAATTTACCAGATATTTGTTTTAAAACACAAATGAACCCTCTTGTTGCTTTAGGGATTACTGATTTTGGGAATGAAACGCTGACAAATTAAAATGTACCCTTTGTGTGACTGAATTGAATGACCCATATGACTTTTGAAGTTGCTTTCCTTATCGACTACCTGTACGGATGAACAAAACTTTCTTTCTTCCACTCCTCATCTTTCTTTTTTAAAGTCAGATCAATGCTAAACGCTTCACACCCATAGCCCCATACTAGGACTCTCTGTAGGTGTGGTACCCAATATAAGACAAGGAGATACACGCCCAAACCCAGAACAGAAAAAAATCGTCATTCAAATTTCTGTCGGTGGGAATCGAACCCAGGGCCTTTGTAACAGCGCCAATTCGGGTCGTTACACGCGTTATTGATGTCCAAAAGCAATGATGACAACTAACCAACAGATATCTTTGTTAACTAGCAACATTAAAAAAAACCATGACAGTCAAATCACTGTATTCTTTCTAATACAAATTCAAATAATAACAAACAGCGTGATTTCGTTTTATCATTGGTACACACACAAACAAAATATGACAAACTACTAAGACCTTATTAAACATTCATCTATCCAGCTGCACATAATTAATGTAGAACTTGAAGATACCGTCTAACAAACCAAGGTTTACTTATACTTTACATCTTAAATAGCCCTTCAGATTGTTGAAGGAAACCATTGAAAGACGTCACAAATGATACGAGAATATGACCCAAGTTTTATGTTTCAAAATGTCATGAAATAATATGTATTACGTCACAAATGATACTGAAAATAGTGAAAGAAATAGAATCGATTATTGTCTCGATTAATCGATTAATAAACTATGAATAGGAAAATGTAACGTAATGGACTTAGGAAATGAGATTAAGTAAGGAAGTCAATGGTGGAAATATCTAATTTCTAAGGCTAGGTGTTTCTATGTAATGGAATGAAGTAAATAAAATAAACATTAATATTGTTAATAATATTTTGAGTATTGATTGATAGAATAAGATATAAATTGATATATCTAGGAGTCCTTAGAATTTCTTTCTTTATAATTTTCAATATCAGAGTACAACACTTATGTGAAAATAAGAATGTTTCCATACACAAATATTCTGAAGTCTAAATTTCTGATTACCTAACCTATTGTAACTCTACATAACCTAACCTAAAACATTTACAATTCTACAGATCAACTAGCGTCTAATAACCAACAGTTCAAACCCAATAAAAAAAACAACAATATTTCCATACACTAACTTCCAAAACTTACAATGTCCACCTTGATCATCCCAGAAATAGGACCAAATGTAATCAAGATAAGCTTACAATTACGACTGAAAGCACAAAAATGCCTCCGCAAACACCTCTCAAAGGGGAACGTACCTATTCAGATCGATATTGGCGTATACATTGCCAAGCCTCACACACAATCACAACCCTTAACTCTCTAACATTCCAACCCTTCCCAAAACGACCCCACCAGCCGCTCCATTCCCAAATCATCCCTCTCCGAACCAAAAACTGACCATTACCCATCAGCCATCAACATCGATCCTCGTACTTAAGTAGCGTGACGCGGCGTGGTGGCGGCGGTGGCGCTTGCTTGTAGTATATCCTCTCACCATCGCTCCCTATCCGCTCGGGAGCTTCGCCCTCGCTAACCAGGTACGCCGTGCGGACTTCGGGCAGGTGTAACGACTTCACCGTCACAGTCTCCTCGCTCATGCTCGTCCTATACCCGCATGCAGGTTAGGGGAAGGCGGGGACACACAGTACATTAGTTGGGGCCATGTTAAATTAACTACGGGTGACTGGTGCGAGTGAGGTGTGTTGTTGTTGAATATAATGCTACATAGTACCAATTTGAATAATATATGTTGATCGTAAAAAATCAACTGTTGGGATTTGCAGGCAGTTTTCACAAGCAGATACATATTTTTTTATGATAGTCTTGTGTATTTTTTTGTTATGATTTAATCTTCAATCAAATTAATTTATTTTATTCGGATTTGATTTTCAACATATTCCTGCATAAAATGATGAATAAAATTCTAACAATAAAACAGAACGATTGACATTTAATTAAGTGACCAAATGTTTGTTTAAAAGGTTGTTGTCGATTTAAACAAACCAGTTGAAAAGTAATGGGTACTATGATGTAATAATATGTGATAAACTAGCGATCCATGGCAATTTATTACTCTTTATGATGTTAAATACTTATTTGCGTCTCGGATTGGTAGATAGTCTCGGATGGTAGATATTGGTACCTAGCTATATAGCAACATGTTCCAATCAACAGACACCTCAGTCGCGGTCAGTCAAAGCTTACAAGGGTAAAGTGGCTAAAGTTGTATTATAACAGCTAGGCGTTTGTCGCTGCGTTTACTAGTTTCAAGCCATATCGAAACCTATGCCCCCAAGTGGGCTTAAAAAGATTGATCAACAGATGGATTGACTTGCATCCATAATATATTTTGATAAGATTGAGTGTATGTTATATAAATTGTCTGCATTGGAGCAGCAAGATCAATGCTCTAGGTCTCCTCAGTTATGAGAAGATCCATCCCCTATAGGTGACCATTAATGGGACAAAGTCATGTTCAAGTAAGTAAACCCTCTATATTTTGAGTATTTTACAAAACTTCACAGTACAAAACTGGATTTAATCTCTTGCTACCTATTATAATGCCATGTCTATAAAAATTGATTGAGTGTAGAATAAATTGTCAAATATTCATCTTATTGTTGTGAACGTAAAATAAACCTTTTTTTCGCTTTCCCTTAATACAAAGATATATCATTTTAAACACAAAGATGAATCTAAATATATTGTGACAAATACATAACCCTAACTGAGAAGGTTAAATAATAATCATATCGTAAACTCAGCGACAAACTCAAATTAACTCATGCCAGACAGAGACAGGTTATACAGAGCGAGAGAGAGAAACAAAAAAATCAAGTTAATCGTCATGTACAGAACGATGCTTCGGCCGGACACAACTCGTATGGACAAGCGGCAATGACAACATTGTATATATGTACAGAGGGTCGATTTCGTCAGCGGAATCCGACTTACTTATTCGTCATCGTTCTGTCATTTCTTGAAGTTTTTTCGCTGTAAAGGAAATATTAATGTAATGCCTAGATTATTTCTAGTTTTGTAGACACAGTATACTAAGCGAGTGGGGTTGTATTACAGATTTAGAAGTGTCAAGTTGACAGGTTTTCAACGTTTTGTTGGTTGGGACAGCGTGGGCGTCGATGGTTCATTGATTCTTCACAGAAAAAGATCGATGATGATAAGTGGTCACCATCGCCCATCATAGCACTAAGCTATCACCAATGCGTTGCCAGTCGAGAAAAATTGAAAAATTATTTAATATACTTGTGTTAAAAAAGGCCCCGAAATTCAATGACAAAAGTACCAAAAGTAAGTTAAGACTATAGTCAACGTTGGCCCAAAAAGAATTTCTAAAATCCGACACAAAAAAGTTGAAAACCTGCCATACAAAAAACCAACTTACGACATAGGAAACAAGACACATTATTCAATGATATACGTAGTAATACAACATTTGGATAAGCACAAAGCCATGCTTCACTATAGCTGAAGTATTTTGGCTATAGTAGACATCTTAAAGCTAAAAAAAAATATTCATCGTATTTTAAACCTCCTTAACCACAATATGCCCCGTCTCACCCTACCTTATATAACTTTACATACGTTGGTGCGAGACAGAGCATATAAAACAAAAGGTTTACAATACACATTTGCAATGGGTATAAGCTAAGTTAATATAGGCTTATAAAATGAAATTAGGTATACTGACAGGAAAGTATTTGATGATGAGCATTTTCAAGAGATCGTAGAATGTATGGAGGTATATACCTTTCTCTATCGCAAGTGCATATTTGGTATGTGTGAAAGAGAAAGATAGATATCTATCTATATGAGGTAAATACCACCATATTCC
This sequence comes from Hesperia meskei straton, assembly GCA_018248915.1. Classification (NCBI taxonomy): domain Eukaryota; kingdom Metazoa; phylum Arthropoda; class Insecta; order Lepidoptera; family Hesperiidae; genus Hesperia; species Hesperia meskei. The sequence continues at coordinate 7,865 of DWJQ01000765.1, forward strand.
ATCTGTTTCATGGAATGTTGCAAAGTTGAATATTACTAAAATAATTAAATAGTCAGAAAAAATATCTTATTAACTCAAAGCCAATGTCAATTTCTTTTTTTTTTATAAAAACTTTTAAACGATCTCATGACAACGAATGTATGCGAAAGCTTATAAATAACAGAAACAAAATGATTTTTAAATTTGAAATTTCGAATAATATTTTTTCATACACAATCAAAAAACAAATTTACATTTTTTTAGTTTTTAGTCTTTTTTATAATCAGACAAGTAAAAAACATACATAGATAAAATTTCATAAAAAATCCAATCGAATACTTCATAAGGCGTTAAATACAAATTTTTCATCTTTAGTAAACATCTTAATTTTTTTATATATTTTTTTCTGCGGCACCATTACATAATCTATATTCCAAAGTTATTTTCAATAGAACCACCGTATATACAGGCACATATCATAAGATGTGTTAAAGGCACGTCATGTATTATTATATCATTAATATATTTTTTAATTATATATTATTATTATTATTTCGTTATTATCTGCGATGTCCGGGCAGCGTGAAAAGAAGGCAAAAGTTATGATTAGAAATGTTAATAAGATACGCCATGTTGAATGAGAGTTAATTTGTCGTTCAAAGATTAGTAAAAAAATACCAAGACAGATAAAATTTCTTTCTCTGTTTAAATGGGTAGACGGACCTATTTAAACAGAGAAATATTACTGCACCGATTTCCGTGTAGATGAAAACACAAAAATCGTGAGTACCCAATAATTAAAAATATATCAATTAACGCAAAAATCTCAATTGATATGGAGGGTTTAAATTAGAGATAGAATTAAAAAAAAAGTGTTGACAATAAAAGTTAGAGAGAGACAGAGATTAGTTTGATATTTTAAAATAAGAGTATCATAACACATTTTGCGGAATAATTGAATAAAGGAGCTTTAAGTCGGTCTTTGTCTCGGTACCAATTCGGTCAGAAATCGATATTTTTAAACTAATCTACGAACGACGACCACACAGTGACCAGTGATAATCAACGACCAGCTAGTAACACTCACCGGGTGGTGAAACCTTCGTAGTTCTGTTTAGGCGTCTCCTCCTGGGGTCTGAAACTGGAGAACGTGGGACTCTGCACCGTGTACTGCTTCTCCTCTCGACTCTGGTGGCCGTTGTGCTGGCCCGGCGTTGGGGTTTGCGGATACCCCGGGCTCGGGGTCGGCTGGTACCCCGGACTTGGGGTATTCTGGTACCCCGTGATAGGGGTGTGCGGGCTGCCGTGTATCGACTGGTTGAGGTTGGACACGTGCTGTGACAGGTTGGTAGTGTTCTGTGTGACGTTGTGTGACGTGTTCTGAGTTGTGTAAGTGCTGTTCGGACTGTACGTCGTGTTCGCGAAGCTGCTGTTAGGGGTTTTGAATCTGGAATGAGGGAAGAAATTTTTTTATTGTTTAAAATAAATTGTACGCAAATAAATCAATTTTATGCCAAAAAAAATCCCTTACATCATTTAGGAAAAGTGATACTCTTCAAATTGCCAAACATAGTTGAAAACCACCACAAGTAGCCTTGCTTTTTTTGAGTTTCGCTTTAAAAAGCTAACTCAAATTGGTGAATTCTTTTAAAAACAGACAGGTCGAATTTTTAACACCCCTCTTTTAAGACCAAGGTTAACAAATAGATAAAACTTTCAGCTTTATAATCTCTGAAAAGGTTGCACCGATTTTGACGAGACTTTCACTGGAAGATACAATTTCTTCGATTGTGAAACATAAGAAAGACTGCTCTGTAACCTAGAAACCCCGCAGGATCAGGATTAACGCGGGAAAAACTCCCACGTGTACGAAGCAGCTAGTATTAGTATAGTATAGATCGTACTGTACCCAGACTGTACCACATCCCACCACACTGTCCCACCACACCATCACTCACCGATGATGCGACGCGTCGCTGGCGTACCCCAGCTGGTCGGTGTCGGTGTCGTCGCCCGACGTGTCCGCGCGCAGCTTGTACTTGGCCTGGCGGATGGCAGTGAGTCGCCCGCGGGCTTCTTCTAGCTCCTTCTCTATGCGGAGGACTTCTGACCTGATGGGGGAGAAGAGGAGATTCATAGGGTTAACATAGGAAGTTATAGGAAGCGCTCTTAGCCCGACGGGTTGTGAAGTGATCGACGGAGTTAAGCTACTGCAGGCGGTAGGTAGTTGGATGGGTGACCGCTGGTGGATAATTTTCTTGAGAGCTTCTGTGCTTCGGAGGGCACGTAAAGCCATCGGTTTCGCTTGCTATCATTACGTAGATGTTGAGCTATATCGGATTAACTCGGGTGCCATATAAATTATTCCCCTCAACTAAACTCTTCAATCCGCACTAGATCACTGTGGTCAAGTAACTATGCTCTAGGCTTCCTCAGTTATGAGAAGACACCTATGCTGCAAAGTGAGCCATTATTGGGTTGAGAGCTACTGAACAACGGACAAAACTACCTTTAGAAGAAATATCATATTACGCTAGCTATTAGACTTTTAACCCTCACTTAGTATGATAACACCTGATATGATAAACCTAACTCACCTAGCATCGATCTCCTGCGCGATACCACCGACCATTCTCCTGTTGAGCACGAGGCTCCTCTCGTCATCGCAGTGGATGGCATCTCTAGCGGCGCGCACCAAGTTATCGGTAGACCGGATCACTTCAGCTCCGGCGGCTTGCAGACGACGGGTGGACTCCGATGTTGGGTCTGCTTTCACCTGGTTCAGTAATAAAGGAATATTAAAAAATATATCTCTATTGTCTTTCATAGCTTGTCTGTGGTCGTTGCTAATCTTTGGAATACTGCTACAACTAAAACGAAACTTTAACTCTACTTCCACCTAACAAACCAGTTAACCAATAATTCATATATTGGTTAATCTTGCAACACCACTGCTTGTTGACGCAACTAAATCAGAGCCTCTATGATACATTTCACTTAACAATCCTGTTCACTAATAGTTGATTTTTATTCTGTGGTCGTTGCAAGCCAACCTTTATCTCTTGCAAGAAACTCCACACCCAAAAAACGAACTTCACCAAACAAACCACTTCACCAAAAATGATCTTACCTTGCAAGCGACCAACAGTTGCGCGGTCGACGACGCCACCTGCCGCGCGCTGGATATCAGGCGTTCCTCCGAAGCAGCACCAGCTACCAGGGCATTGGCGGCCTCCACCAGCGCGTGGGCGGCCGCGGCCACCAGGCGCGCCGCGGAGACCAGACCCTCGGACCACTGCCCGTCGTCGGAGGATGACGCGGGCCGACGGGCTACTTTACCCTGGAAACGAATTTATCAAGATTGTAATTTTTACCCCTGGAATGTATGTACGAATACGAATACGTGGAAACCCAATTCGTGCATCTTCGCTATTCACTATAAATATGTTCCAAGATTTTTTTTGGTGCGAAATGCAAAGTTTTCTCATTTATATTCTTGTACGAGTCAGACTTCTTTGAAGAACCTATAAGAGAGAGAGGGGAAGAGAGGTAAGGGGGAGTAGGAAATCTCAGACCTGAATAGGTGCATGTTTAGGTATTCTCGCGCATGGATATTCAGGAACAAAGAAAATCATTCGTTTAGCGCTGTTGAGGATACTCGGCTGAATATTCCGACTTCAACAAAAAAATAAAAAAAAAAATAAACGCTAACACACTCATACCCACGCAGTAGGTTACTAGGTACCTGTGTTGCGGGTGGCATGGACTACACATATAACACATCACAATTACACCCATGACCCGAGTACAAATATTTATCTGCCACATAAATATCTGCCCCGGCCGGGAATCGAACCCGGGACCCCTCGCGTCGCAGGCAGGGTCGCTACCAACTAGGCTACAGGGTCGTCAACAAGAGGTTAAGGCTCTCAGTATTGCTCAACCAGACCGTACCTGGTCGATGAGCTCGCGCTGCGCGGCGGAGGCGGCGCGCACCAGCGCCGAGGTGGCCGCGATGATGGACTTGGCCGCCTCCAGGATCATCTCGTCGAAGTTCAGCGTCTCGTCCGTCTCCTGGGGGCCATACGGGTGTCATTAGCATGAGAAATCGCATCAGATCTTAACTAGGGTTCATAGAAAATATCGCAATTGACTTTTCAAATTGTGTAACAATTACGTAGAAAAAATTATGATAATTGTGTTAAAACAGCAAGCGTATCTTCAAAAAATTCAATAATGTTGACAATCTCCCGCATTCTCCTCCCGACGACAGGTCGACGGCCGATGTGTAATATGTTTGATTCCTGGGTGATTCGATAAAAACAACCAAGAATATCAAACATATCTCACCGGCACGTGACATCATCTCATCTTCTCACAATCTTCTTTCTTCTTTGCTTCGCAGCATGAGTAAAAGCTATACCGATGTTTGCAAAGTGAACCTAATTCTAATACATTCAAAACAACACAAAACGTAAGAAAATCAAACATTTTTTCTATGTATGCTAAATAATTTAACTTCTTTTTAAACTCAAGATCAATAACATTTAATATAGATAAAAATACTTAACATATTTCTTAAAAACCTTATGAGTTCCAAATATTTTCCTTAGGAGTTACATGCCGATTCTTTTCCTTCAAACCAAAACCAGCAATGGAACCATTTGCCCGATAATATCACAACGCACAATCCCATTCCAGACACAAATTATCATTATAATAGATAGAAATTATTCTCTTTAGAAGTTTCTAGCTGACGTTTCTCTAACCTACTAATAGCGTCATGTACCCTCCAAAGTCCTCACAAACCTACTTATAAAACCTACCAAACACAAAAGATCATCTTAGTCAAAGTCAAAAATATTCTATTGTGGACATAAGATCAAAAAAAAAATCAAAAATCAAAATCTTTATTTGTCTATCTCTATACATAATTGTTTCAGTAGTTAAGACTACTTACATAGTAAGCAT
>DWJQ01000766.1:0-12814 GCA_018248915.1 Hesperia meskei straton
ACACACACGCACACACACACTCCCTCACTCACATACATCCTTACAAACTTTCGCATTTATAATATTAGTAGGAAGTAGGATATGTCATGTTAAATGAATCGAAAAGACATATCGAGACGCATGCGTCCTTTAACAGTCTGATTTGATTAGGCTCATTCAAAAAGGCTTTCAGCAATAAATACACATATTTAGGAGCACAAAGTTATGATAATTAGTAGGAGTGATTGACCCCATCTTTGTCATTACCTACTACTACTACCTACGTATGTGTAAAAAACCTTTAAAAAACCACATTTTAAATAAGTATAATCTTCGTGTTCCATATAAGCTATGATATTAGTGTCAGATTGCGGATTAGAGTTACAAATTAATACGGGCGATCGTTAAATCTGGTAACATAAACCGTCAAAGCTGCACGTACGGCACTGCACGTCGGCAGTTTATAATTCCTATTCGTGTCGTAAAGGTATTCAAATATATCCGACGGTCGGCGGGCGGCTGTTGTCTGACCAACTAATGCACCGCCGCCACCGGAAAATTGGACATCGACGTCTGCCCAATCACACGCGACACTCCACGCAGATTAGCACGTTCGCCGGCCGCTGCCCAGCTCGCTCGTACCGCTAACCCGCACCTCGCTAAAATTCACACTCGTCCGCCTCGCCCGCTTTCCATTGAACCCTGAATCCGGCTACCTCAAACGCCTTCCGCAGATAAAGCAGAATTGTATGTTAGCATTCACGTCCCCCAGAAAATTGATTTCGTTCGCAACGTTGCGACGCAGCCTCGACGGTCGTACACTGTCTCTCCAAAATTATGTTATTGGACATCCACGAGCATTAGTCTCCCAGGACCGAACTGAAATCTGATTTATTGGATGCGACGAATTCTGCTACCTTCCGCATACGTACTTCGATTTTATGCGGCCACAAATTTCTAAATCACGGAATTGAATTCAATATGAACGCAAAGGAAATGTCATCGACAAGCGTTTCCAATAAAAGGTAAATAGGTGTGTGACCCGACTGCAATTTGAAACTGGGGCTCATTAATCGATCCCACTTTACATTGAAAGGATGTCGCCGAGCACGTCCGACTTTCGAACCGAAAAAAATTAACCCGCCGACGTGACACGCCTAAGCCGACATCGCGTTGCGGAGAGCGTTCCGGACCATTCAAATCTTTATTTAGCATTCTAAGTATCGTCGGCGGCTTTAATTTTTTAGGCTCACTACAACGCCCATACCGTATTCACATCGCGTTCCCACCACACTTACAGGTATGTACCTAGCTAATGGTGGACTGTGTCGAGCGGGACGACCTTAGTGAATATTACATTGGCCGCTTCCTAATGAGAAATGGGACTTTAAGGTGTAACCGTTAAAGCTTGTTTTACGTTACTCCGCTTGGGGAGTTGAGACGTTTGGAGTCGAGGTTGTCTTCGGAGAAGTAGTTTGCATAGTTATGTGCGCGTTTATCTAAGCTATATCGGTCGGTACAGGCGTCGGCGAAGTGGGCTCGGCAGGTCGGTCGGCCCGACGTTTACCGGGCTTTACACAATATCGTGTCTGAAACAGGCGATATGTATACCTACTGCTGGCAATATCCTAATACAAAAATTATATGTTTACACTTTAATTTTTAAATATAACGACAAATTGGAAATGGTAGATATTACATAATATAAATAAGACATAAGCTAGACATTGTATGCTGCTAGGTACAATAAAATACGATTTGTTACTAGCTGTAGAATGTGATTTTTAAGCATTAGGCTCACAATACATTTTGTGGTTAGGCACCTGCTGAAAAATGCCGTTTCTCGGAGAAGTTTTCATGCATCAGCACTGTTTGACATCCAGCGCAAATTACAGAGTCTCGGTTGTATTTACTCCATTACGGGCGAGGCCGCGGCTCGTATCAACTATTTATAGTGTTTGAGGCGGTTCATAAATATGCAGCGGTAGGCGCTCGCCTTGCCGACACCGGCTATTCAGTGCTGAAGGCGAGACGCAAGGAGGAAGAGATGAGCGAGTTACGGGTAATTTTTAATATGATTCTTTGTTTGTGTTTTCTAAAATATTTTAGAAATATTTTTAACATTTGATATGTAGCTGTTTTCATATCTCCTATTCCTGTAGACCACAGCTAAAATAAGGGGAGAGGAGAAAACTATATTTTTTTATTTACTAATGACGAAGGCTACGTTTTCACTTTCATTTTCTTAAAATAATCAGCCAATCAAATTATATGTGTAAGTATGTCATCCAATAAATTCCAAATTAGATGTGTAATAGAATAAAACGTACTATCCTAAAGTTAATTAAAATTTATGTGTAGGAAAGTGCATTAGTCCAGCTATGTATGATTTAAGGTGTAGAAAGTGTCTAAGATACATGTGAGTTCTGACAAGTAAATCCTGTTTCATATGACTGATATTTTAATGAAATTCATCCATCGCTATTTTACCATAGATTACCTACTTAATTCAGAATTTATATTTATTAATTTAATCATCTAATATGTTAGGACTTTATTTTCAGTGAGTTCACTCATCACACAATTTTTTTTTCAGTTGGTAAGTTGTATTTCAGAACTGGAAAATAAATAGAAAAAGTGCGATCAAAGTAAAAAAAGTTTTGCATTTTATTATCTTCCAATTTTATTTCAGGCGTTCTGAAAAACGGTGGAGTATGTCTTAATGTTCATTCATCACGACATCGCTTATCAATTCATAGGTAGGTAGTCTGGTATTATTTCATTACTCGCTGTCGCTCTTCCCCCACACCCGTTCCTTACCTCCATGGTTGGTTAGTTGCAACGCTCCGTGCGTTACCTCACTTTCAACAGAAACTTCGCGATGTATTTTCCAGTGCATTTTTTAGAGTATCGCTTTTGTAGGCCCCACTTGTTTTAATACCGGAGCAGTGTGAGATTTTCTCGATCCTATTTCACTTAGCTGCAGTATTCTATTCGGAAGCAGAGTAAATCCGTGTTTAAGTATTGTACAGCTATGTTTGTACAAGGAAATATTTGTGCAAGTAAATTCGTTATTATATAGACAAAATGCTGACATATTGTGTTGCTGTTGGGCAATAAAGATTATGTTAATTATTTGGTGTGCATCTTCAATAAGTATACCTACTTATTTATGTATCTTATATTATCGTTAAAACTTGTGAATGAAAATACTTATTAGTACCTACCCCATAAGTAAAATGTTAGCATGAATAATCTACACTACGCTGCTTTTTATAGGACATTCACTGTAAGATAGAGGAGGTTTCTCTCGGAATTCCCGCGGGTTCTGGTTTCAAGTGGGAAAACCTCGACGCATATGAAGTCGCGCATAGCTTGTCATACATAAATACTTGCAAATTATAACAATGAACAACGAATTGAATGAAGTTTTATACATCCTATCCTACTAATATTATAAATGCGACAGTTTATAAGGATGTACATATGTGAGTGAGTGAGTGTGTGTGTGGGTTTGTTACTCTTTCACGCAAAAACTACTGAACGGATTTTCATGAAACTTTGCAGTAATATAGCTTAGACATCGGAATAACATAATTTGTTAAAATTTATAGAGATTTTTGAAGGGACTGGTTTCTCGAAGCGAAGCGAGGGCGGATTTTCTAGTCAACCATAAAGTCTACGACTAAAGTTCCTTCCTTACCGATTAATGATTGTGTAGGTATACACATATACCTATTGTTTTAACTTCCACTAAAATAAAGATTTTTTATGCTATTGATAACTTAACAAAATCACTAAACAATTTTTTGGGCTGTCATTGACAACCATTAAAGATATGAACATTAAAAATGGTACTAAAAATGATTTACTAATAACTTGTACTTATGCCAAAACTTAGTTATTCTATGAGGAGTCAAGAAAAGCTGGAAGGAGAAAAAGCTAGAGTATAGAACTCTCTGCGCTCTTTTTCACTGTTTTTAACGCTTTTCTTTCATCCATTTTCCTACCTTTTAAGTAAACTTCAATAAAAATTTAATGTACTCAGTTAAAAATCATGATAATTGAAATAGTGTAATAGAAACGAATCTATGGGTAGGTAACATAACAGTAGACCCATCTGAACTTAGAAAAAATATCTCAATAATAAATACATATGGTACAACTATGTACAGTATTGTTTGGCATGAATACTACCTGTGTCTGTGTTGTCAATAATATCCTCTTCACAAACTATCTTATCGGGTCAACTTACCAGAACCACCACAAACTATTGAAGCCGACGCGGTTGCGCTATTCAATCGGTTGACATCTCACCTGTCAGTAACCTCGGACTTTTTATCGATAACCATCGAAAAGCTCATTCGTAAACCAACATTGTTCACTTTTCTAAAGCCCGCCCCCAAATCTAAAGGGTTGATAAACATATCAAAGGCTTTTTCTATTCTAAGTACCCAAATTTTCAGCCGCATGACACCTGTTTTTTAAACGAGACACCCGTTTTATTGTGCGTACACAATCGAATACAAATATCGATTATCAACAATGGAAGTACATAATTTTAAAGAACATTTTTTGTGTTGCGAGACCTCCCGTAAGTTACGTCATTCCAAAGAACTAAGACGGGATTTTTATAGAACCATTTCAAGACAGGTAAAGAAAGGTCAAAAACTTTTCTGTTTATTTTCGATTTAAAAACAAGGCTTTTGTTTCTTGAACGAACTACGAAATGTATTAAAAAACTTTGCTCCGAAGCATTACATCTAATTTTGTAACTTTATCCAATAACAACAACTTTCAACCTTTGCGATGACTGAGACTTTACGTAACCCTGCCATAAATAAACTCTTAAACAACTGGTAAACAAAGAAACTCGGCTCAAAGTTAAAAATATAGGCAATCACGGAAAATTTTTGTTACATAATACAGTTACATTAATTTCAGATACAGTCTTATTCCGATTTCGTAAGAACCGTTTTAATGGGGATGTTTTAATTAAAAACTTTGCTGTTCTAAAATTGGATTAAGTTCGACAACACTTTCGTTACATGGAATTTTTTATGATGACATAAGTTTCTTGTTTCTGCTAATTTAGAGTTGGGTTGTTTTGTAATTAACTGCGTTTACAAATAAACCTGTTATGAAGCTATATTGAAATTATTCTAGCATTGGGTTTAGTGACCTTTTAGTTATGTTGTGTAATTGAGTGTAAAAATTATAGTATGAGAAACAAAAGTCGCGGGAAAAATTAGTTTTAGCGTTAGATCACAGATGTCGCCAGGGTAGATCGCATTCATTTAGTTCTTGTTGCTACAAAAAGGCATATTATATGAAAAAGAATGACGTAAACTCTTCAAAAATTTGATAAAAATACCTAAATGAAAATAAAATCACAATTCCTGTAATTGATATCATAGATCATAGGAAAGTAACGGTATTGAAGCACATTACCGTATCCGGGTTTGATATTCGGCAAAGGCTCAATTTTTATAACAGATAATTTATTATTGCTTGGGATTCGGATGCTTGAAACTCAAGAACTTTAAATAGTATTTTTGATTCTTGGCAATTTTTGGATTTGCATACAGAGTACACCACGACTGAACGAAACAACGAACAAACCCGAGATCCATGGTGAAGTAGAGTCAGTCAAAGTTTATTTCATGTAAGGAACGTTGGTTGAAGTAAGGCGTTGGCCTTACTTACCGAAAGTTAAATGTTACCAAAAGTTTAAAAGTTAACTACCAATTTTCTTGCTCTACATACAATATTACCCAAAAATTACCTACATAACTACTGATCTAGAAACTAGCTGCTAATCCTACAGTTATACCTCATAAACACTATTTTTACATGTTTATAAATAGAGAACACATTCTCCTTTAATAAGTTATTTAAATACCGTCATTAAAAGGGCTAGATGTGAGCAGAATGCGCAGCTGGGACGTGGCACTTCAGTACCGCGGCCTGCGCGTGACGGCTCTGACAGAGTGCCGATTAGCCGGCTAGCCGCCCGCCTTGCCTTTCTGCCTGAGTTTTAAAAACTTATGGACAAATTGGTGAATGAATTGTTTATTTCACGAATTCAAGGACACCCCATGTGTCAAAATCCGTCTAGCCATTTAGGCGTGCCAAAGAAATAGATATACCCATACATGCAAACATTATACAACTTTGATGAATTTCGATGTTTTTCATTGTGTCATAAAAGGCCCCTTTTAAAGTTTGGTTTCCTTAGGAAACGCAAATTTTTATCGCATTCATATTTTAATGACGTGGTCGACTGTATTCAATCGGTATCCAATACAAGAATGGCATTGCAAGACTATGTGGTGTTTTTAAAAAGTTCACTATGCATTTAAAAATGTTTTGGTTTTTACGTTTTATCCTCAATAGTTAGATGCATTATGACCTTGAAATTAAACACGACCGAACCCACGAGCTGCATAAACTAAAAATTTACTAAACTGGCGAAACTGCGATCAAAACAATTTGCAAACTCGAGCCAACTCACCAAATAGTTTATCTTAGACGGCACAAACATAGTGAACAAGCAAAACAAGCAACTCGTGACACCTACCTACCGTTTTACACACAGAGATCGCTATCCTTAACTACACACTTCAGTGTAGCTGCGTCCCTCTCGCGCTAAGAAAATGAAACGGACCAATGAGGGGGTGGGTGACACGCATTTCCGGGCCCGGCTCCAATCAGCTGCTAGAACAAAGGAGTCGCGATTGCTACTTACCTACAAGTAGCTACACGAGGGGCGACTGTAAGTAAACCCGTGTTCACACACATGAGCTCCACACACACAACTGATTTTTTTACCTGCAGACGAGTTTTTGTGGGCGTATCGTATGTTTGTGTGGCGTCTAGCCGGTGATCATTTGGCTAAGTTACGCAAGTTGTCGGCGTAATGGCTCGAATACATCGCCTTCAAACTGTTCAACTTAAAACTGACTTCTGACGCGTTGTCTCAGTTCATGTCTTCGTAGAATGGATATCATTTTAGAATATTATTGGCGCCGTATTCAAATGAGCGTAGTGAAATCTTGTGAAGTAATTGATCTAAATTTTGAACTTATTTGGTATAAAATCTTTCCTCAATTCTTAAAACGTCGGGATATGGTATTGAAATAGTGACTTTATTTTTAATGAAATCACATAAAGTGAAACAATTTTTTGATAAAAATGATTTGTTTTAATAAGTGAAAGTTATATAGTAATAAGTCTTTAATGTCTTAGTAAAGTAGGTAAGTTGCATTCCGTCTACAATGTGTTTAGTGACGTTATCTGAGCGCGAATTAAAAATTAATGTAAATAGTGAACAACCATTGTGTATAGACATGAGTATTCCACATTTGCTATATAAGGCTACATTACTATTAGACATAAATGAGTAACTTAAATAAATGACTAAAATATATTATGGACGGTATTTACTTTTCCATCGCAGATTGCAATACTGAAAAAAATACTCTATGTAGAGACAACTTTCAACGATATAATTTTTGTTTCTTTCCTCTTCCTTCTTTCTTGTCATACAGCTTAACGGAGATGTCTTTGGTGTCGTCCATTGGGGACGGTGACCAATCATTATCAGAGGGCTCCTCTTGGTTGCAGGTTATTAAAAAATAAATAAATGTTTTATAAAATTCAGCGTACTGTTTTACACTTTAAAGCTTGAAAAGGTCAGGCGGACAAGAAAATATCACCAAATAAATAGGATTCTTCATGGAACCTTGTAAGCGATGAAATTCTAAAAATAACATCTGGGTTTCACAAGGAGAAAATCTTGGCATTTCCTCCGTCCTCGCCTTAAACGAGCTTTCATATCAAAATATTATTCATCTTTATGTCGTTTTCAATACAAATTGGTACTTTAATGTGTTGAAAAGAAAATAAAGCGAAAGAGGCATTATCCTGAATGACATCCTGTTACGGCTTATTTCATCTCCCGACTCCCAGAATCCGCAAGTCGTCGTTAAAGGTACATTTTTCTTTTGCAGTCCTCATGTGGCGTACTCGCCATATCCTAAGGACCCTTCCTCCCGCCGTTGTAATGCAAATAGTGCCTTATATGTCGGCAACACAGTTGCAAATGTAATAATTTAATGGTAACACACCCCGTAAGACTACAATTTGACTATCGCGAATTTCCTGCGTCTTGCCGCTATGAAATGTTTGATGGAGAGCATCCGGGGCGAGGTAAAAGCGAACTTGCGTAGGTTGGGTAAAGTTTATTTTGGGTTGGAGTGTCCGGAGACGGTGAGAAACAAATCTGCGTAAGGTACAGGGTGTCGAGTAACTCGTGTTCTTACCCTCTCTCCTTTGTTCGGGCCGGAAGAGTGCGCTAGAATTACATGCTTGAGTCTGATGTGCGCTTATTTTTTACGGCGCTATATGGTGTTTCGAGCGCTTCGTATAGTTATGCAGTTCAACGACTGAAGAAATAAGGGGGCGGTTGAGTAGGTAAACAAAACACGTTTGCAGTTTTGATTTAGGGAAAAGCGCGAAAAGAGAACTACAATCCTTTATGAGTATAATAGTTCTGTATTCCATTGCTGATGAAACTGGGAAATAACAGCTCGATAGTGTACGTACAAACTTAGGTGTACAGAGGTAAATGTACCAATGAAAATCTTTACAAGTGGACAAGGAAGTAAGTTGTAGGTACCCGAATTCGAATTTATATTTATGTTGTCTTTACATTTTAACGAACTTACTTACCAAAAACAAAGATATTTAACAATTTAAGGAGTGATGCTTTTATACGTCTGACTAAACTATCGTTTGAAGTACCCAACTGTACCTTACTGTACCTATATAAGAATTCCGATCTGAGTTCAAACAAATTACACTATCAATGACAAATTCCAACTTATTATCGCTGCCTATCAGCTAGAAGATGATCTATTTTCGTCGTTTTATTTTCTTATCCTATCTACCTTACATCGGAGCGCTCGCTCCAGTAAACAATTATGATAGCGAGCATGATTTGGCTCAGTTTTTCCTGGTTCAGCTCATTGGCTCTCGGCTCTCGTCGGCGCGCGCCACCCGAATACTGATCCAGATTAAATTACTCAGCCAACTATTTTACACAAAACCAGAGGCCATAATTAAAGTCCCGGGCGAAAATGGGGAGAATCAAACGTCTTATCTGACCAGCGAGAAATAGCGTTTCTTCGCTGAATAGTTTCAACCCCGTTGGATACGAGTGAGCGGAATAAATAATTATTACGGCAATCTAAAGTTAGTTACGTTGCGGAAGATTTTCTTCATTATTGACCAGTTCCTTATTGACCATCGTGATTGCGCTGTACCTACCTACATACTTGCGTTGAATTACTTGTAAGCTTTTATAGTTTACCCACCGACAGCTTTAGTTTCGCGATTTACTCGTATTACTGTCTTAATGTGTTAAAAGGTTTTCATTACTTCCAAGTTGCAACGACATGAATGGACTTAATTTTTGAAATGACTTTGTAATACCTAAATAAATACTTCAAAATTAATCGGTACGATCCCACAGATTGAAGTGGGTATAAATATATAAGTAAATAGATTTTCAATTTTTAATATCCAGATTTTTGCGTAGAGGGTAAAACTAACTAAATGGAATTTTATGTCATGTATACTTATACCCGAACATTATAACATGAGGTATAACTGAATATTATAAAAAGGGAAACTCAAGCTAAGGGTAAACTCGGAAAACTTGTAGAACGCCTAATAACTACGACGTACAACAGATTCAGAGGGGGTTAGGAACTGTTTGTGATGTGGCAAGGTTTTCCAAAACAAACACAGGCCAGATTACGTGTACCTACTATGTCATAAAATTTACAAAAGTACCCACAAACGTTACAGTAAAAGTTCAGTTTCAGTTTCAAAAGACTTACTTTGACATAAAATCTATAGCATAAGGAAATACAATTCAGTTTCACGGTGTTTGAAATAACCCATTATTTGCATTGAAAGGGGAATAATCTCCGCAATAGCAGCGGGAGCTTAATCAAAATCCATGAATTGCTTTAAATCGAGGAAAACGCAGGAAATATCCTTTGTGTCGGCAATTTCCCGACATGCGTGGGGCTAATACGCTATCGGCGCGTAATGACTTCCTTAATTAATTCGCAATATTGCCGCTCGGCTCCAGCTAAACTATGCCGCGCCGCGCGGATAAGATTACTACGAACGTCTTCCTTCCCCGACAGCCTTGTTTTACATAACGCCCGCACATAGCCTGAGCATACCAATAACCGATCGTACAAGCAGGAGGGTACCGTCGCTATGGCACCGGAGGCTGTAAGAAGTTATTTTAGGGGAATATTACGCGACATCAGAGGCTTATCTTTACGGCAGGTATTCCGTCCCTCCCCACTGAGACAAATTTACGAAATATGTCTCGACTTATGCGGATCACTCCGTAACGACCGCTGACAATCTTCAAGGTTTATGATGCACTTTTGATACGGCAAGTGTACGGCATCAGTCTACGCATAAAGATTTTGTGACTACGAGTTTACCTTTGCTTTATTCAGGTGTTTCGGGAAGGTTTCGCTTATCTCAATTATGACATCGTTTCACCTTAAGCGAAACGTAAGATTTAATTGTGTGTAATATGTTGTTAAGCTATTAACACATGTCAAATACCACCCTCAAGATCAAAGCCACGAGGCATTTCTCATTAATTCACGCCTATACACATGTAAGCGAAGTCGAAACGTTAATAAGCAATTAAATAGGTTAATAAAGATATTACGCCATTCTGCCAATTTGCTATTGAGCTATTTCAATAAGCCTTTGATGTTGCCAAGCTCGTCGCAGAACCGATTTATAATCATTGTTTGACACTTCAGAGACATAGCAATTGCTCGATTTTCTTACAAAATAATGCCTCTCTCAATACAAATGGTAACTATTGGCTCTATAGACAGGTTGAGTAGAAACAGATTTGAATTGTATATACCTACTTAGCTTTTTCTTATTTTATTAGTAGTTAAGCGTTTATATGTTCTTATTGTTGTCCTAGACACGAACACGACCTAAGATTAAAATATCAAGGATAACGATAGTGCCGAGTTCTATTTATAAAAATATTATATTCTGACTAAAGTTGCATCTATTTTTAAACCTAAGGAACCTAGTGCCGCCAATTATTTCCGAAAAAATGTTAGTACAGTACTTTCGTAGTATTTCGACATTTAGACATATTTTGCGTCACCGAGAGATATTATCTTCTACTAACCTTTTATTCAACGACGTTTTTTTCTCAACAAAGATTGAACAACATGGCCCACGCATCTCGGAGTGATCCTAACTACAAAATGTTAAACGTTAAGAACGTTAAAACATTCGCATATAAACTGTTGCGCGCGTCGGTTAAATAAAAATTACGCAAGAGACGTCCCGAGGGAGAGGTCTCATTGTGAGGCCACAATGAGAGCGCCTGATTGGCGGAAGGATGTTCTCACTAAATAAAAAATATCATCGCGTCATTTCGCGCAATTTTCGTCGAATTTTCAAACGATAAAACCTGTCATTTCGCTGTTGACGCGCCTATAAAATATTCATGCAGACGGGCGAGAGATGAACGATTTTTTCTTCGATTTACGCGTCGAAATAAGATGTCATTTTCCGTATCATTAGCGGCGAGTCGGAACGCGACGCCACTATTTATACGCAAATAGGATAAAAATGACGCCCAACCGATCGACTGTTTGACACGCCATTGATAAATTGCGATCTTTTCCAATTCCAGTTTTGATGTCTCTTTTACGTCTTTTACGAGTACAATCTACATTAGATAATATCTTTTTTTTTCATTTATTATTTGGTACGCGTTACAGAAATAAATTTACATCTGAAAGGAAGTGATAAATTTCACGTTAAGCACTGATCAACTAAAATCGTACCTACTTAAACACATGACGTTTTTAAGTTGATCAACTATAATAATTTGAACAATGCCACTTTTTATACCTACGTTAGTTTAGCGAGTTATGAAATTACACGTGTTAATAAACAGGAAAATATCAGTAGTAAATCTGAATCTAAAGTCTGCTGCTGTCTGTACATGAAAAATCATCATCATCGAAACCCATAACTGTCCCACCACTGGGCACGGGTGTTTTCTCTAAATGAGAAGGTAAAGGTCACCACGCTTGCCACGTATGGAAAATTTAGTAATCTTCCTACAAGAAGAAATTACTGTTATCTACTGATACCTTTACCTGCTAGGTAATATGAGGATACACTAGCTTACCGTGGCGTCTAAAATACGGAAGCGATTTTGAAACAAAAACAGTGTCGCGTCCATTGACCTATCGTATTCGACGCTCATCGATTAAGTATGTCGATATCAAAAAGCTGTTGCCGAGAGTACCTAGTTCGAATTTTATCTATGTAGTGAAGTACTTTGGAGGAGCAAATTAGTACCTATCTTCGATCAGTAACACGACAAGAAGCTGTACAGAGTGTAGAGGTGTCGTCATTCGTATTTAAATTGTAAATTCGATCGGAATAAACCTCGAATAGTGTTAAGCCCTCTTTTACAGGGAAAACGCGAGAAGTTATCTCATCCGCTCACTTGCTGCCGATGAATCTGGAAAATATTTGAAACGGGTTGTTGGATATCCAAAGAAATTATACTTTATGTAAACTGTACTTTTAATTGTATCATATAATTTTAAACACAAATAATATACGTAATACCTCAGACCAATAAACTTATAGACTGCGCGCCGTGAACAAAAGCGTGAAGCCGGCAAAAAGTCAGCTTAAGCATACATCGAAACCAATAGAATGCCCTATGTTGACAGTTTGAACT